>JAIXMQ010000053.1:0-194807 GCA_025716855.1 Pilaira anomala
GTTAGGGACGGCGCTTGAGGAGATGGTAATGTAGAGGAAACAGGTGGAGTAGTGGATTCTACAGATGAATTAGGATAACTGAAATCCATATCCGAAGTACGTCTTTGTCTTTTAATTAAACTAGGTCGAGTTGCTATCATAGGTCGCTGTGGTGCAATATGTACTGTATTTCTTCTTTCAATCAATTTCTCTTCAAAACTACTACTACTACTACTACTGGTAACAGGAATATCCTTTTGTTGTTGTTGTTGTTGTTGTTGTTGTTGTTGTTGTTGTTGTTGCTGTTGTTGTTGCTTTGGAAATGGAGTGGACTTGATAGATTTAGAAGAAGTTGGTTTTTGAGTTGTTGGCTGTGTACTATTCCGGTTCCGCTTTTTTATAACATCAGTCTTGAGACTTAAGGGTCTTACAGCACCATGTAATTTTAAGAATAATCCACAGGCATTACATAATGGATGACCTTGAGGATCTCTACGCCAAAGTGGGGTTGTGGTTGTTTGACAGTTGGAACATTGAGTTTTCGGACCACCATGATTATTAGATTTATTTGATTGTCGCGGTAAAGAAGTTTTAGTACGTTTCATATACTTTTTTTTTACACCTTCTTCTTCTTCATGTTCATCTTGACTATGATAATCTGAACTAGAAAGAGAATGAGGAGAAGAAGCAGAGGGAGGAGAAGAAGAAACGGATTCACCAGTAGAAGATATATTGAGGTTCATCATACCTGTTGAATCAAATGGTTCAGGAGTTCTAACAGCCGTAGGAGGATTATTATAATAAACATTCAAGATATCTTCAAAACTAAGACTACCAGCATTAGTTACTAAAGGTCGTTCAGTTGTAGTTGTTGGAGTAGGTTCAGGATTGATATCAAAATAAAAAGAATTTTGTTGTTGATTGATTGGAGAAGTTGGGTGATGGTATTGAGCATGTTGTAATAAAGAAGGAGTCCGGACTGGACTAAGATCTTGATAATTATGCGTTTGTTGCGGTAGATAAGTATTTGTGTCACCTAATACATTTCTTTGGTGATTATTTTGCATAAAATATGGGCGAGAAGGAACGGATTGGCTAAAATGGTTAAAGTCCTCTTCATCAAGTGAATATTGATTTACTGGTTCATCTTCATCAAGAGAAGGAATCGTGATACTGTTATTACCCATTGGACGATTAGAAGAAAAATCTGATCTTCGTTTGACAGGCTATAAAAAAGGAAAATTAGTTTATCTTTTTAGATAACCATCTATTTATTTTTTTAATTACCGTATATCTAGGTACATGATGATCTGTAGTAGTAGTAGTAGTAGTAGTAGTATTATTTCCAAAGGCTCTCATACTACCAGATATTAATGCATTTTGTTGTTGTTGTTGTTGTTGTTGTTGCTGTTGCTGTTGTTGTTGCTGTTGCTGTTGTTGTTGTTGTTGCTGCTGTTGTTGTTGTTGGTGATTAGACATTTGCTGTTGAGATTGATGTTGATTTTCTTTAAAAAAGTCAAGCATGGTATATGGAGGAGCAGAAGAAGATAATAAAGCAGTAGTATCATCTGCAGCAGGAGGAGTAGTAGGATGATGTTCAGTTGTATCGAGATCCATAGCGTCTTCTTTCTGCTTTTGTTTTGCTAGTGCTTCTTCATGTAATTTCTTTTTAGTTAAAGTCATTGCCATCATTCTCCAAGTCAAGTTTTCCATACGAGAGCCATTGGGTAAGGTATCTTTTGCTTTGGTATACATTCGCCATACTTTACTAGCCAATGGATCTTTCTTGTTTCCTTCCAGTTGTTCTGACTCTTGTTCTTGTTGTTGAGATGGAAATAATAAAGAATCAGAAAGTAATTGATCCATTTTTGTAGGGAGTTTAGTAGTAGTAGTAGAAGAAGAAGTAGAAGTAGAAGTAGTAGTAGTAGTGGTGGTGGTAGTGTTTTTAATAGGATTCAACGACATGGAGGAGGAATTAGATGACTATAGATACGAAAGAAAACTATGCCCATAGGTTTCTCTTTTTTTGTTTTAGTTACAAGAAGATATATAAATGAAACAAAAAAAAAATATATATATTTTTTCTTATTTCACTCTCTATACTTTATAATAATAATAATATATATATATATATTATTTAAAAAAAATAATGTATTAAATAAGAAGCAAAAAAAAAAAAGAAAGAGAAAAAAAGAAATTGAATTATATAACAAGAAAAAAAGAAAAAAAGAAGGAAAAAGGAAAAAAGTATATAATTAATTACTTTAACGCGATCGTTCTCTGTACCACTCGTTTTGATTCGAGGGTCAAAAAAAAGTCTGGAGCTGTAATCGCTAGTCTAATTGAACACCGCAATTTACCTTTTTCGTGCCTCTTCTCATGCCAGTTATCGCATGTGACTGGCCAAATCGATATACTTATCTACCATATTACAATTCTAAAAGATCAAAATCACAAAAAAAAAAAAAAAAAGATGGATTACAAAGGGATAAAAAGTAGTTTATTTAAAAAATATATATATATATATATGTTTATATAAATATATTGAAATTTCACACTCTTTTTATTAATTTTATTCCCACATTTTGTTATTATTTTTATTTTATTTAAACAAAACAACAAAGCCATCCCGTCTATTAAACTCTTTAATCCCCCCCCCTTTTTTTTTTACCAAGTTGTCCATAGTTGAAGTGTAACCCGGTCACTTCCGATGTATAGAATGTTGCAAGTATTATACGTCATGAATTTTAAATGGGCTTGTGGTAGTAGAGATTAAAACCCATTTATGCTGTTGATCGCTTTTAAACGGTTGGTTTAGAGAATTATTAAGAAAAAAAAAATGGCCTGAAAAAAAAAAAAGAAAAAAAAAATCTTATCGATTGAATAAGATAAAAACAATTGAATGTTTATTTCTAATGGCTTATTAAAAAGTGGTGTGTGTATGTATGTATGTGTATGTGTGTGTCTGTGTGTGTGTGTGTGTGTGTGCGGGCGAGAGCGAGAGAGAGACAGAGAGAGAGGGAGAGAGGCAGAGAGAGAGGGGGGGGGGTCAGAGTAGGAATTCGGAATGAGGGTTAAATGTATTTCTTATCTCTGTTCTTCCATAAATGGAACTGTATGTGCGTGAAATATCCGAGAAGAACAAAAGGCTTGACTTCCGCACATGTGACACGTGCCTGTAACTTTAAGCTTTAGACTCTATATATATAATACTATCTATTGTATTGATAAACTTTTTTATTACTATTTTGGTCCATATTTGAGATAGTGTCATCACCCCATTATAATTATCGTTTACAAATTTTATTTATATGTTATTTTATTTTATCTGTCGTTTTTACTTTATAAGGATAAAAACCTTGAGTTCTTCTCACTTTCCGCGGGGAGATATACAAGTAACTATGTTAGTGTAATACTTGATTTACCAAAAAACTTAGTTAAAGTATGCCACTGGATTTAAACTTTTTTTAAGCTATTTTTCTTATCGAAAATGAACCCTTCTTTTTTTTCGACAAGTAGTAGACTGAGATAGAATGTAAGCAGTTTCTACTATTTCTATTGTACCTGGAAAGTACAGAAGTTTTCGCTTTCTACCTTTTGTCCTTTTGTCCTTTATTATCCGCGTCTTTTTTTTTTATATATATATATAAAAGTATTCATCTTGGCTAAAAAAAAAAAAAAAAAAAAAAAAAAGTTGTATAACGTGTTGTTTAAAAAAAAAAAAAATCGTTATCTTTGGCCATCTTTAAACATTCTTTTATATTGATCTTTAAGTTATATAAAACTTGATATAAATATTTCTACAAAATTTGTTTTTAGAAATATTTTTACACGGTTCCAGTACCAATGGAAATTAAGGTCGTACTGTTTTATTCATATGAAAAGGAGATCTACGTTATTGGTTTTTTTTTTTTTATTTATGCGTTTTTTGTGGCGATTAGGGGATCATAAAATTTTACCCGTTCTTGTGTTATGAAAGATTTTAAAAAAGTGGGACTAATTTTTATGTTTTATTTTCCCCACGATTCATGCTTCATATATACTTTCGGAAAATAGATGATATAAAAAAACACATGTGAATAATATAAAAAAAAAAATAATGCGAGTTTTTTTTTTTTTTTTTTTTTTTTTTTTTTTTTTTTTAATATATGTAGTAATTTTACAAATATTTATTTTACGTGTGTACACACTATTACATCTAATTTCCAAATGACGCCTTCTATTGATGCTTTGAATGGTTTGATCACGAATCGTGTTACGTAATCAATTGAAAAGACGCCATGATTTTTTTTTTTTTTTATTTATGCCAGCTGGGTTGGGGAACCAAGTAATAATGCAGTTTACACATTTTCTCCTTTTGGTTAAAATGTACATCTACAGTTTATATTTATATATATACCTGATAAAGTAAATCGATATTAGATTATATTCACGTCACTTTCTTCTTTCGAAAAAAAAAAAAAAAAATTAGTAGTAAAATGACAGCTGTCTTCAGTAGTAATAATAATAGTAAAAGCCCTTATATGTTTTCTTTTTTTTAAACTCTTAAAAAAAAAATAGCTTTTGTGGTATAATTTTTATTTTTGAACTCCCGGGATAAACTATATTAGAAGAAAGAAGTGTTTTTTTTGGAGCACTCTTTTTTCTTTTTTCTTTTTTCTTTCACACACTCACACCATGTTTCGTACAAGTCAATTTATTAAAAAAAGTCTAATTCAACCACGTTATTTTCATCAAAGTGTGGCAAAATATGAACCAAAAGTGTTGGTGACGCGTAAATTATTAAAATCAAGTCAGGCCAGACTTGAAAAGTGCGGATTTGACTTAATTCAATGGCCCAAGGATAGTTCAATGCCCCGTGACCTTTTATTAGAACAAGTAAAAGGTGCACAAGGTGTAATTTGTATGTTATCTGATAAAATAGATAAAGAATTATTAGAGGCTGCAGGTCCTCAATTGAAGGTCGTTTCGACTTTAAGTGTAGGTTATGATCATATCGATCTTATCACTGCTCGTGAAAACCAAATCAAGATTGGTTATACACCTGATGTTTTAACTGATGCCACGGCTGATTTGACTGTCTTGTTAACTTTAGCTGCTGCTAGACATATGAAGTCGGGTATACGTGCATGTGAAACGGGTGAAGTAAAGTTTATAGCGAGATAAAAAAGAAAGGAAGAAAAAACTAAAAATTATTTCCCTCACATACAGTGGAGAGAATGGCGTCCTGATTGGTTATGCGGATATCAATTTAAAGGTAAAACATTGGGTGTAGTAGGAATGGGTAGAATTGGTCAGGCTGTAGCTCATCGTCTCAAGGCATTTGGAATTGATCGTGTGGTCTATTGGGGACGTCATGAGAAACCAGAATTGAAAGAATCTTTAAATGCTGAGTTTGTCTCTTTTGATAATCTCGTTACTGAATCTGATTTTGTCGTTGCATGTTGTGCCTTGACCCCTGAAACAAAAGAAGTCTTTAATTATGATGCTTTTAAGAAAATGAAGAAGCATGCTGTAAATTAGTTCTATTTCATTCGTTTTTAATGGATGATTAACAGCCTTTTTTTTTATTATTATTTAGATTTTTGTAAATACAGCAAGAGGTGGTGTGGTTGATCAAGATGGGTTAGGTAATAAATTCTGTGTGATGAAAATGATATTTATTAACTCTCTCTCTCTCTCTCTCTCTCTTGAATATTTAGTACGTGCATTAGAAGAAAAGCAAATTGCTGGTGCAGGATTGGATGTCACTACACCTGAACCTTTACCTACGAACCACCCATTATTCAAATTGGATCAATGTGTCATTTTACCTCATATCGGTAGCGCTACAATTGAAGCGCGTGAAACAATGGGTGATATGTGTATTGATAATGTGATTGCTGCCTTAGAAGAAAAGGAACTTCCTTTTGAATTAAAATAATTTTTATTTATTTATTACTGTTACAATCTAAATAGAGGTGATACAACTACCAAAGAAACGTCGAATCATTTCACGACCGTAAGGGATATAACTTGCGCTATAAAAAAAAAATAATAATAAAAGTTTAATTTTTTTTTTTTTTTTTTCATCTTATATAACACTTACGAATACCACACTAAAGCACAGAATTGAACTAATACTAAAATAAGTGACAAAAGCCATTGTTTAAGCTATTTAAAATAGAGAGAGAGAGAGAGAGAAATTTAATTTTTCAGCCTTTACTTCATTTTTCTCTGTTTTATACTTACAGTAAGAGAAACAATCAGTGTAGTAATCAAAAGACCGAGATAGATGACGGTTGCCCAGAAACGAACTTGAAATAATTTAAATACAAACATTTTTTTTTTCTACTTATTTTCTTTACCTGGTGCAAACATTGTTTTGAATTGCTTCTTGAGACCAATAATAAAAGTCAAACTAATATATAAATCAAATCAGATGAATAAATGTATAAAAAATACAACTCTAATATTACCTAAGCATTGAAACAACGTTACCAATACTATAAAGGATAGCAAATCCTGCCATATTTCCAGAAATCAATAAAAGTGTAGACTTGAAAAAAAAAATCAGTTTCTCGTATAAAATTCTATTATCAACTTTGTTATATCTTTACCACAAGCGACAAAACAAAACCTACAACAAATCTATGTAACTTTTTTTTATAAATAGGCTTGTTTTTTTTTTATAAAACTGTTTAGATGAAACTTACGCTCCACAAAAAGCATATAAACGTTGTGTCTTGTTCAGTCCAAAGAATTGCCAGTTTCCTATTTGAAACGTGTTAATAAAGAGGAGAAACAGTTTGTCAAGATGAACACGAAAAATATATTTACTCGAGATTTACCATCGTCCATAGTGCCTTGGTCACTGAATTCAGAAGAGAAAAATCCAAACGGCATCTTGTTTAATATTTTCTTGGATGAAAGAGAAAGAGAGAAAGGAAAAAGAGAGTGGGTAAAAGGGAATCTTTTTTATTTTTTTTGGCGGGGAAACAATTGAAAAAAAAAAAAAAACCTTAATATAATATATATTGTAAAAAAGCGTATTATGTAGCGCTATAGTTTATTATTTGAGACTTAAAGTTTGATGAAAACTTGAAAGGGATTCCTATAAGTAGCTATATATTTTATAATCTTCTATAAAAAAGAGAAAGCTCATATATTAATAAAGAGAGCGGATATCATTCTCTATCAAGAAAAACGCTCTCTTCTAAAACGTTTTTGGCATAAAAAAGATACATGAATATATGTGTAATTGTAACAGAATGGTTTAATATCCCTGTTTTTATTAAAAAGAAACATACTAGTCATGTAAACCTTGAAATGCATCTGCATAAAAAGGGAGTAGATATTTTTATGCTTAAGAAATGTTGGATTCCAAACAAAACTTTTTATAGTTTGTGGCGTGGACCCTTTGATATACTTTAACTAACTACTTGTAATGACCATACGTAACTATTATGGACCACATATTCAAAAATCTTTGATTCGATAAACTTCATGCCTATTGCTTCTATAAATTAAAATAAAGAAAAATGATGGCTGTTCATGTGCCACGATTTAACTTTCATTACATGTAGATACAATCATTTATAACTCGCGCTATTTTTATAACAAATCGCTTACATGTACATACATCTCCTCTTGTTTTATTTCACTACGAATAAGCTTATCATCAAGTTTTTGACTATGAGATAAGCGATCAAAGAATTGTATCATTCGTAAATGTTCCATTTATGTTTGTGCCTTGAAAAATACCGTACAACTCACCCTTTGCAGCCGAAAAAAAATAAAAAAGAGTTTATACATATCATATTCAATTTAAACAAAAACAATGTATTTGTTATTCACTTTTTTTTTTTTTTTTTTTTTTTTGAGTAATATTGAGTTGTTTGGATATTTTCAAAAGAGCCTTACCTACGATAGGAGAAGTGGGGCTGAAAAAAAAATATGTTGTCATGCCAATTAGTTTTTGCAAAATGACCAATTGAAATTTATAATATTTACACAGGTAATTAAAGCAAAAAAAGAGGGATACAAAATGAGGAGGGGGGTGTGGGGGGAATAAAAAAAAAAAAAAAAAAGACATACAGGAGAGAACGGGTTTCTCTCTCTTTTTCTCTCTCTCTCTTTTTATATTTTTACTTTTCCCTTTTTTTTTTTTTCTATTCTTATATATATTTCATCTGAAAAAAAAAAAGGAAATATGACTTTTTCAAGAATGGAAGCAGCTATGGAAGATGCATTTGTAGAATGGGTAACACACTTAATATAACACAAAAAGTAAATATCTAAATTTTCTATATATTAGATTAATACATTTGAATGTAAAAGTTATCCTATTGATACCGTAGTTGAATTAGCAGATGGTGTTGTCTTTTCAGAAATTTTAGCCGACATGTAAGTTTTTTTTTTTTTTCAAGTCCATTGATCTCTCTTTTTTTTGAATTTCCCTCTCTTTTTGACAAATAAAAACAAAAAAACATACAAAAAAAAAAAAAAAAAAAAAAAATAGTGACTCTAAATGGTTTAAACCTATTCCACCTACAGAGTCTGGTGGTAATTGGGTAGTTCGGTTCAATAACCAAAAGAAACTTCATAAACTTATCACACGTTACTTTGAAGATGTTATTGGGCAGGACCCAGAGCTCTTACCAAGTGTGAATTTGACTTCGATTGCGAAAGATGCTGACCTGCACGAATTATTACGCATGTGCCAATTTGTCATTGCTGTCGCTGTACAGTCTGATAACAACAAGACCTATATCGATATGATTCAAAGTCTATCAAATAAGAGTCAACAAACTTTGATGCTTTCGATTGAAGAAGTGATGAATACAGAACCCGATTATGCAGCTAGTACTAATCCAAGACTCTCGTATTTATCTGGTGGTTCAACAGGGTCTATCATGACTACCGCTAGATTAGAAGAAATGCCTTATCGATATCAATTGGAATTTGAAAAAGTCATTTTGGAAAAGAAACAGTTTGAAACTTCACATGCTCAATTATTAAACGAATTTGATGAATTAAGAGAAAGATTTGTAAAGAATTATATTCAAATTATCTCAATTGCATTACTCAAAAGGCTCTTTTTTTTTTTTTTTTTTTTTTTTTTTTACTTGTAGGAGGATCTGTTGACAGAAAAAGAAGACTTAAAGACTCGTTTACATGATATGGATCAAGCAATAATGCAAGCGAGTAATACTGGAAAAGCAGATTATGTGATGAGGGCTGAAATTGATCATCTTAAACAAGATTTGTATGTTTTTGTTGTTTTTATAATCTCCTTAAAAAATTTACTCATCACATGTTTAAAATAGGGAGCGAAGTGAAGATAGACGTCAAGAAACTGAAATGATGATGGAAAATCACCTTAGTTCAATTAATGAATTAAAAAGAAGAGTAGAAGAACTTACTGAACAAGCAGACGAAGCTTCTTCATTAAGAGATCAATTAGAAGAATATAGACATACTACCGAAAAAATGCAAAGAATGGAAAACACTTTGGAAAAATACAAACGAAAGATGGAAGAATCGTCTGATTTAAAGCGACAAATTAAGGTAAATCATAATAAAAACCTTAACTTTAATTTTTTTACTCATTTTTTGTATTTTAAATAGGCTTTAGAGGATCAGAATTCAAGTTTACTTGAACGTAGTCATCAAGTTGAAGATGAGTATCGTAAAGTCTTGGCGTTCAAGACACTCATGGATTCTTATAAAGAACAAGTACATCAATTAGAATATGGCAACCGTGAAATTCTAAAAGAAAGACAAAGGTTAGAAGAAGAGTTGAGAAATATGGCTGAAAATTGTGCTTATTTAGAAACTGACCGTGACCGAAATATGGAACAAGTTCAGTTACTAGAAGAACATATTAAAGAAATGGAATTAGGTGGTGGCAGTACACTTGATAAAGTTGTAAGCCATAGAGCCAGTGTGGTGATAGAAGACGGTTTATTATTAGAAGAAGTCGGAAATACGATGGAAGAAAATATGAAAAAGGCTAATGTAACGGAACTGTAAGTACTGTGTGCGTGTTTTGGTTCTAATTGATATTAAAATAATATATATATATATTTATATATTTTTTATATATGTAGACGATTAACAATCAGTCGATTACAGAGACAAATTAAAGAAATGGAAACAAAAGTACCTACCGAATCTGAATTATTTGTAGAAGAAGCCGAAGCGTTAAAGACACATAAAGATCAATTACAAAAAGATTATGAAAATGTCTTGACAGAAAGAAATCGACTTCGAGATGAATTATCACAAATTCGTAACGGCATTCCAGATTCTTTATTGAACCAAACACAAACTATCATGGCATTCCGATCACGTATATTAGACCTTGAAAAAGAATCTACAAACTTGAAAGAATGTACTGTTCAGCTTGAAAAGACTGTTTCTGAAGGCACTCATACCATCTCAAAAGATAATACCTGCCTACAGAATTTTGAAAAAGAGCATGCTAAAATTCAAGACCGTATTAATCGGTTAGAAGATATTACCAAGATGCAATTACATGATATTAATCGTATGTTGGTTGAAGCCAATTATTTAAATGGTGTAAATAATAATCGTGATGAAGATGAAGCTTTTACAGATAGACCTGGATTAAGCGAGTATGTTTTATTTATCTTTTTTTTTTTTTTTTTTTTTTTTTTTTTTAAAAAAAAAAAAGTGATATTTAAACTCTTTTTATTCATAGTCGCGACCTTGAAATCATTAAAGAACAAAATGCTAGTCTACAAATTCATGTACTTCATCTTCAAGAAGAAATTAATGAAACTCAAGGAAAAATAAGAAAAGTCAGGGATGTAAGTATATTGTTTCGATTGTACTACTTGTATTAAATCATGATTATCTCCCCTCACCCTCACCTCACCCCCCCCCCTTTTTTTTTTTAGATGATTAAGCTTTATAGTCAATTATTACAAGAAATGACTGCACGATTCTCTAATACGCGTAAATCAGATGAACCAAATGGTTTATCGGGCCGTTCACTTCGAACAAAAGAAGAAGAATATGATTTATTAAAGGTAAACGTTAATTAAATTGCATAAAATATGTTGATCCCTTAAATTTTTTATTAGAAACAAATTCATGATGTACGTCTTCAATCAAAGAAAGAACAACAGTTGATTATTTCTTCTTGGTACGACCATGTCCGTCGTAACCATCGTGATGCATCCAACTTTTCAATCCGTTCTGCTCCCTCTTCTTGGTTAGGAAGACAGAGAAAAGCATTAGATGTTCAATTGAGACAAAGACTATGTTAGTTTTTTTTTTTTTTTTTTTTTTTTTTCCTTTACTATTGTTATTTTTTACATATTTTATATATATACTTATTATATACGCCTATTTAATCCCTTTCACCCTCACCACACACAATATCCATTTCCTCTTTCTCTTTTTTTTTTTTTTTTTTTACATTTATTCACTGTTTTATTAAAAAAAATACCCTCTTTTATGATTGCATTTTAAAACTCCTTTACATAAGGTTACATGCACCAAAAAAAAAACTAAAAAGCAGGTCTCGCCGAGACTCGAACTCGGATGGCAAGATTCAGAGTCTTACATGCTAACCAATTACATCACGAAACCATTTATTTTTCCGAAAAAAAAGCCTTTATTATATACCTTTAAAATTGTATAATTTATCACGTGATGTTCACGTGACAAGTAATTTTCTTTGGTATGTAGTAGTTAAAGAAAAATGACTTGGTGATATTAGCTTGTATTTAATGTGAAAATATATATAGAAAATAATATTTTATATATGAGTGGATCTATTCTATCCTCCTTCTTTTTATTGTCACTGTATTTTATAAATATTATGCAAAGTAACCTTATAAAGAATAAATTTGCTTGTGATAAATGATAGACATCATAAAATATCGTGGCTCTATCAAGTATTTGTTATTTTATAAAATGCGTAGGTAATACTACGCAAATGGAACTGATTCCGAAAAAAAAAAAAAGAGGACTCTTGGTAACATGATTCATTTTATTTATAACAAGATTAAAAGTGAGGCACAAAGTATCATGGGATGTTTTTCGACATATCATTATTTGCGTGATATCTACGATGATGACTTCGAACGGAATAAATAGATTTTACAGGTGATGGTATTCTAGTGGGAGATAAATCCAATGAATTATTATCGTTAGGCGAAGGAGGAGTAAATCTTGTCCTTTGATTTGAGGATCTACCAACGCGAGAGATGATATCACTTTTAACAAATCGTGGTTGGTGGTGTGAATGATGATGATGGGATCGCATGATATCAGTTGTCATGGGTTGGTGAGTAAAATTCTCTTGGATGTTGGTTCCGATGGATTGACGCTTAAGTTTTTCGTACATGACTTGTAACTTTTGAAATTGTTTAGTTTTCTCTTGTAGTTTAGTATATATTTCTTGTTTTTTCATTTTTTCCGTTTCATAATCATTTAATAATTCTATAATAATAGAACTACAAAAGTTTATACGTACATCTTTTTTACGTAATATTTAGGTTTACCTTGATTTTTTTCTTTTCCAACTTTTGTATATAAAAAAATTGGCTTAGTAAGGGTTGTAGATCATCAGTCGTATTTTTTTTTTTTTTTTTTTTTTTCACCTTTAATGAGATGGTTTAAATCTCTAGTGATAATATCAAATTGACTTTTTAAAGATCTATACTTGTCCTCAGTATTTTTTTGTAGCATGGATCTAAATGCGATTTCTTGTGAAGTTTGGTACTCATAAAAAGCAATGGCTCTACTACAAATATCTAGAATGTTGTCTGGTTTTAAACCAGCAAGCACAGACTTTTTTGTTATTTCAGCAAATGATGTACTTACATATGTACATGTAAAACATAAAATACCGATTTATACTCCTCTGTTGGATTCAGTTCAACCAACAACATATCGTCACTGTAACATAATATACATGGATCAATATCAAAGCAAATATATATATATAAATTATTGACTTTACTTTTCCTTTACAAGTTGAGTTTTGCAAGCAGGACAAACTGATGTTTTATCAAATGTTGCTTTTGCACAATCCAAACAAAATATATCTATTAAGAAAAGTTATATGTAAACAATAAGAGTGGTGCATGTGATATATAACATGTACGTGAACAAGATGTAACGCACGCCTAAAATATTATAATTTAGACCATTGTCGTTTTGTTTTAGTACTATTATTCTCTACCTGTCCTTCAATAGAGAGTTTCTTTCTGCATCTAATAACATTACAATGAATATCTACATCCATAATATAAATTCAAAATGTGTTTGTATAAAATAAAAAGAGAGAAAAAGAGATATATACATATATTTTTTCAATAGGGTTCACAATATTATTATTATGCCACCAATTGACAACAACAAAGCTATAATAAGGGACCCGACTCTTTTGTGTACCTGTTCAGAAAGTAGAATAAACGGACTTTTAATTTTAAAAAAGTGTACACATTTTATCATGTTTTTGTTTTTTTTTTTTTTTTTTCGCTTTTAATTCCTTTTCGGTATTTATTTTATTTTAAAAAATTATTATGGCAGTGTTTAGTCAAATAAAAAACTTTATAAAGAACGGAAAAAGTTACTCTTCAGCAAACTCAACGCAATCTCGAAACTCGACTACACAAAAATATGAGACAGCAGCTCGTATGGTAGAAGAAGAAAAGATTGCAAAGCAAACTATGCCGAGTTATGGTGGACTTGAAAAGTATCAACTCACATCCAAATTGGGAGAGTCAGTTTAAATTTTCTGAAAAACAAAAAAGAAAATTCGGTATTAATTATTATATTATAAATATAGTGGTGCTTTTTCTAAAGTCTATGAAGCTATTAAGCTAGAATCTAATGAGAAGGTGGCAATCAAGATTGTACGTAAATTAGAACTTAACAACCAACAGGTAAAAAAAAAAAAAAAAGCAAGTGACATTATAACAATTACTCATTCAATATATTAGAAAGCAAGTGTATTAAAAGAAGCACAAATTATGAGAACTTTAGATCACCCTTCTATCATTAAATTACTTGATTTCATAGAAACAAAAGAGGTAACAGATTGAAACTGTTTCAATTTTCCAATTTGTTTTTCTAAATGTATTTTAGCATTATTTCCTTATCTTGGAACTTTGCGAAGGCGGAGAAATTTTTCACCAAATTGTTCGTCTAACCTATTTCAGTGAAGAACTTTCTCGTCATTGTATCAGGCAAGTAGCAGAAGGGATTCGATACTTGCATGAAGAAAAAGGTGTAATTCATAGGTAATTACATATGATTATATATATAATTATATACTGATCGTCATCATCATTTTTTTTTTTTTTTTTTTTTTTTTGTAGAGATATTAAACCAGAGAATTTATTATTTGTACCCATTGAATTTAAAGAACGAGAGAATCCATTACCTCCATGTGAATTTGATGAACCTAAAGAAGATGAAGGAAAGTTTATAGAAGGTATTGGTGGAGGTGGTATAGGTGCTGTAAAGATTGCAGATTTTGGATTATCCAAGGTAGTCTGGGATCAACAAACCATGACACCTTGTGGTACAGTAGGCTATACTGCTCCAGAAATTGTCAAGGACCAACGTTACTCAAAATCGGTTGATATGTGGGCATTAGGATGCGTTCTTTATACTTTATTATGTGGATTCCCTCCATTCTATGATGAAAGTATTAAGGTCTTGACCGAAAAAGTTTCAAAGGGGCAATATACATTCTTAAGCCCCTGGTGGGATACAATTTCGGATGAAGCAAAAGATTTAATAGAGAATTTACTTCATGTTGATCCAGAAAAGAGGTTCACTATTTTAGAATTTCTTGATCATCCCTGGATGAAGAATAAGGTATTAAAAAAAACACACACACTATAACTTTTCATATAAATATTTTTTTTTTTTTTAATATATATATTTTAAGCAGGAAATGAATAATATTGACAAAGATGCTATTTTGGCTAGAACATTACCAAGTGACACACCAATTGATCTTAGTGCTGTACCTATGTTTACTTCGTTAGAAAGTGTTGGTGTACCTGCTCTTGATACTACTACAGAGACAGAAGCAGAAGCATTTAAACGCATGATCCAAGAACGAAATAGAGATCAAGAGGAATTAGAAGCAGCTGTCCCTTTCACATCAGGCGTTTCTTCCTCCGTGATTAACTCTCGTGCTAACTCTCGTGCTACTTCACGTGCTCCCTCTATCAACGCTGCGTCGGGTGCCACTACACCGCGTCGCGATTTATTCTCGGGCGTATCTTCTATGAAGGAAATGTTTGATATCTCTTACGCTGTTCATCGTATGACAGAAGAGAAAAAACATAGAAAGCATATGAATAAACAAGAAGGGAAATCGCGTCATGCATTATTCACAAGTGCTGCTTTAAATGAAGATGAAGACGATGAAGATGAAGTGGATTTAATTGCTGATGAAACTTCTTCAAGTCAAACAAGTGAAGATAATGTGGATGATATAAAAGATAAATTAGATTTGGTTCATTTAGAAGAAAAGAAGGCTGCAAAATCTAAATCAAACAAACACTTGTTTGAATTAAATATGAATAATGCTACTTTATTAGGTAGAAGAAAAGTACCTAGTCCTACTCAACCTGTTGATGAATAATAATATCTAATAAAAAAATACACTCAAGAAGGTGGAGGGCTGGTTCCTTTTTTATTTATTTATCGTTTGGGCATTTTTTTTTTTTTTTTTTTTTTAGTCTTATTATCCCTTCCTCCTACTACTCCTCCTCCTCCTCCTCCTCCTCTTAAATACTCCTATATATTATTATTATATACATTTATATATATTAATCATTTTTATTATTGAACAAATTCTTTTGACTTTGCTTTTGAAGCAGAAATAAATGCAGCATGAGACCAAGTTAAATCTCTTGCACCAGCCATATAACCAATGTATCGGTCATACTGTTCAGACATGGACCCATTATTTGCTTGATGATACCGAATTGTCTTTAAAAACTTATTTGCAGCAAATTCGGTCTTGGATATTAATTCTTTTAATCTGGGGGTATCAGGTGAATAATAACCTTGTTCCAATGACATGATACGTTTAAAGAAATCTTGATTAATATCATTTATATGAAGACCTACTTCTTTCCATTCCTTAATAGCTAAATAATAAAGTTCGGTATAGGCAGCGGTAGCTAAAAACCAAGGGTTGCCTACGGATGTATCATAACCATCATAGATATCCTCCGGATACCTTCCAATACATGTACCCAAGTCTTGACTTTGGTGGTTGTTGATTGGATATAACGATTTAAAAGAGTCTTCTAATGCTGCTACTGTAGCCAACATCTATATGTAGAATTTAATTATTATTAGTATACGTACACACACAAAAAAAAAACATGTGTTTTACATCAATCAATATATTTACCTTATCTGATCCAGGTGTAAAGAAACCTGCATACATAAAATAAAACAATAAATAAATAAATCACAAAACTTGATTTATAAACATTTACCATCATTTCGACTCGCTACTAAATTAGCTGCTAATAAAGTCGAAACATCTAAACCAGATGGTTTCTGTACACCATTCTGTACATTTTGAGTTGCCAAGATATAATTATGTTGTGGAGACCAAAACGTCTCTAATCTTCTTGTCATTAAACTAGCAACCCACTTGTAATTATCAATTGAAACATACGGAGCATGCGTCGTAAAGAAATCAATCCCATCCAATAAGGATCGACGCATGACCATCAGGGTATAAAAATGGGTGCCTAAAATTTCTTCCCACAGATCAAAACTAGGTTGATACCATACTTTACAAATATAATCCAAGTCCTTTAAGATGGCCGGAATGATCTTATTCTCTATCCAGGCTGTGTCTTGGTATCCATCTTGACGCCATCTTTTAGCAATTAAAAGAAAAGCAATAGCACGTTCAGCCGGACCGTCATTTTGAGGTCTTCCCCAAGTACCTTGATAACTCGATCCATCTGGATGAAATTTAGGCTCACCTAAACAATTGCATTGTGTGGGTGTATGCTGTGTGTCGATTTGAAATTCGATATAATCTTGTAGTAATGTATCATTTGTCTCTGGAAGTGAAGATAAAACTCGAGCAACAAGTGCAGCATCTCTTGTCCAAGTATAAAAATAATCGGGTCGAGAAGTAGAGAGTGAGGCAGCAAAAAACCCTCTTTTGGTACCTGATGGGTTTATATTCTTGAGCATTGTTTGAAAACTAGTGGTGTGTTGTTCTGATATCCATTCATCGAGATCAAAAAAAGCAGTGGTTTGATAACACACTAATAAGAAGAACAGAAAGTATCTAGAAAGCATGACTTATAAAGAAGAAAAAGAAGAAGAAACGCATCTGTTTTTTTATTTATTTTATTTATACCAATTTTGTGTAAACATCCAAATACAGTGCTGACGGGTTTAATTGGTGGAAGTCTAAAAATCTATAAAAAGTTCGAATCGTAGTTTTGTGGAACTAAATTGCGTTTTGATATTTAACTTTAACTTTTAACATATATCTTTTCGTTAAAGATGGGCAAAATAAAATTACCACAGAATACGGCGTTGAGACCATGTCTTAAACTACGAACGACAGACATGAGTTTATGTTGAGGAATTTATCTACTTTGTTCGAGTAGTACAAGATAAACCTGTCATCAAGCAATTGTATCGACTTTTTGCAGTGTTTCAAATACATAAGACAATAGTGGTGGTTAAGATAACAAAGTAAATAAAAATCATGCCACTCAAACTATTGGCTATAAGTGCATATAAGCACAGGAAAGAGTTCGAAACGTAAGGTATAAAAAAAGTCAGCCTTTTTCCTTTTCTTTAAAAAACATGATAAATTGCTATTACTCTTTTTATTTTATTTTAAAAAAAGAGGATAGATACACGCACCATTTTTAGTCCTAAAAGTAAAAATATTAGGCCTCATATATGTATTACAGTATCGGATTAAAGGCTGATTGTCGCTTGATTTTTATTGACGTCTTATTTTTCTCACACGCCACAACAACAGTTTTTTTTTTTTTTTTTGGTTCTTTCTTTTTCTTTTTTTAAATTTCAAAATAAATCTCCCTTAATCTCTACAATTTAATATCTTTTTTGACCACGTACCCTATCTAAACGAGAGATAGTCTCAAGAATTAAATAACTTTGAAACCTGCATACAACATGTTGTTGTCAGTGGTAAGATATATTATAGCTCTAATGCAACTTTATCACAAAGCCCGTTAGTGGTGAGGTGGCCGTCAGCGAGTGAAAAAAAAAAAGATAACTACGCGTATATTTTCCCAAAAATTAGACGCATTCCATTGAAACAGCCGTATAAAATTAATTCGAAGGACATCTCTGGATCTATTAGGTTATTTTTTTCCCGCTTCTGTGAACCATATAAATATACACCACCTGTGATAAGAAATTCCAAGAAGATCAAGGAAGGACAATGAAAAGATTGACATCTGAATTTGAATTGATTGAGGTGTCTGTAAACCGAGTAAATATGACAGATTTTCTTTTTAAAACAATCGTTGGGTGGAGGGAAGTAGTAAAATACGATCTGCTACACACAAATTGCTACAATCTACTATAAAAATGATAGAATTATCGATGGTTGGAGACTATGCTGTTACTGGTGATAACTTAGCTCCATTCCTTGGCTCTTCCCTTGGAAATTTTGAATTTCAAGATGAATTTACCGGTGAAATTCTGATACCAACAGCTCAACAACCCTATATGAATACCGAGCGGTTATTAAATTAGTACTTTAAGAAATGCTCATATAGGGTTTGGGGCTACCGCTGCCTTAAATCATATATAAAGAAGTTTATGCCGATTATTCCTGTACATTTCTATGGTCATGCATCACAGAAACATAAGGCATTCAATATTCATCACTTTGCCTCCGAGTTATTATATGTTCTTTGCAGTAAGGAAGCTATAGCCAAAGATATGATGGCTGAATTATGGCTTCCCTTTACACGCACCTCCTTTTATCAGAATGCTGTTAATGGTATCTACATCCGTAATTTCCAAGAGATGAAGAACCATTTGAATGGACAACAAGCTAAAAATGTGCATGTGAAGCTGTTACTCGAGGTAGCAGTAGAGATGAAGACAAATATCCCAACTATCCAGCTACTATTTTCGGTTTAAATAATGGAAGAAAAAAGGCATTATCTATAATGATGGATGGACTGAAGGAGACAATAAAAAAGCAGAATGTAGCCAACGTTACAAAAAAAAAAGTAGGAGTTTGTGGTGATCTAACATAGTAAATAAAGCAGTAAGGTTACATCCAGATACTGGGATTAAATACCTAATAAAATATAAGAAGTTTATTACTACTGAATCATAAAAACATATAAAAGATAAAGATGTTGATTCACACACTAAATTAGTATGAAATATAGAAACAGATAACATACTGGTATAAACCCTATTATAACTCAGTAGTTTGTAAAATAAAGAAATATAAATACCCTCTCACATTAGAATAGATACAATCTCTCTGATACTTTATTTTACACTTTTTTCATTTAATACATAAACACTTGTAAACAGTTTCAAACTACTTATCTAGTTTTTATACATCTTTTATTTCTATCATGTATTCTATATCACAACAGAGTTGATGTTATTTTTTTTTAATAAATATTTTTAATGGCTTTAGCTAAACAATCCTTTGTATTTCGCTCAAAGAAATTAACAAGTAATATGATTACATGTGAGTTCTATTATAACAATTCATAATTTGGCAATGACTTGCGAAGCCATAAAGATTGCTTAATCAAGAGACTTGATCACATGCATTGGGGATCTTGCTTGACAGGTTTTCTTCAGCCATCATACGGCCTGATTTAAACTTTTTCTTTACCAAAGCCCAAAATTGCTCTATAGGATTTAGCTTTGGATAATAAGGTGATAAATGCATCAATTTGTATCCTCTCTTCTTAATCTTCCGTATCATTGGTTGCGATTTTGATGCGCTATCAAGGACTAGGTAACATCCTTTTAGACTCTCATCCAAGTCCATTACATCCAGCAGTTCATTTATGTGCTTAATAAAACGAGCAGTAGTAGTGCCCTTGGAGAAATTAGTTTTCCATTATTAGTAAATGGGGATAATATTTTGTAGTCTAGCATCGCATTTTCATCTATCATATCCACTTGAAAACAGTAGCTTTGATTGCACTTGGTGTAAAGTAGTTACCAATTTTGAAACACCTATTGAGTCAGAGATACTGTTCAATATTTGGTCGTAAAAATTAATCTGATGGTTCTGATAAAGCCAAACATTTTGTTTCAATTCATTTTTCTATAAGCCTGTCATTACTGTAGCAGCACTATTTGTTTCATCGATCAAGTATCACTATATACCGTAAGCTTGTCCGACCATAACCCACACTTAAGCTTTTCCTTCATTAGACTGTCATGAACAGTTCAGTTTAATCAAGTGTTGAATATAATGAAATAAATTCACTTTTTTCAAAGCTATCAAGTTAAAGTACAACCTATAATGTACCTTGATTTGTTGTCAAATGAATTTAAAGAACGCATTTTTTTTCTTTTTGCTTTTAAAAAAAAGCCACCTCATTTATATATATATATATATATATTTTTTTTTTTTTTTTTTTGCCCTTTTTTTTTCATTTTTCTACTTTTCTAATAATAATATTTTACCATGGCAAAAGGAAAGAAATCAGCAGCACCTGTCGCTTCTTCCAACTGGAAAAAGCTCTTACCTGTAAGTATATTATCATTGTATGGATCAAATCAACACGTTGACTTACACTTTTAGATCTAGACGATCGCACCTACTGCTACTGAAAGTAGTAAGAAGAAGAGAAAGAATGCAGAAGAATTCATTATTAGTCCCAACTATAAATGTTTCAATAAGAGACAAAGAATTGAGTAAGTTATAACAAGTAAAATTATTTTCGAAAAAAAAACTAATACAAATATACAGAAAAATGAAGGCCTCTTTTGTTGCTAAAAGTGAAAATATAGAAGAAAAGAAGACATTAGATATACCCGATAAAGAAGAATTATGGTTTGGAGAAGATGTAGATCAAGACGCATTAAAGAACGTGTATGGACATAAAGAGACAGCACAAGAACAAAAGTTAAAGAAGAAAACGATTTTAGCAAAGATGAATAGTGTATCAGGGGATCAAGCAAGATTAGGTAAATTTGTGGCCATTGATTGTGAAATGGTGGGTGTTGGACCAGATGGAACGGATTCAGCATTAGCTCGTGTATCACTTGTAAATTTCCATGGTGCAGTATTATTAGATTGTTATGTTAAACCCCAAGAAAAAGTGACAGATTATCGTACACAAGTCAGTGGTATTGAACCCAAGCATTTAGAGTCAGACGAAGCTTTGACATTTAAGGAAGCACAATTTAAAACAGAAGCTATTATTCGTGGACGTGTACTTGTGGGTCATGCTGTTTATAACGATTTACAAGTCTTGATGATTTCTCATCCTGCTCTTTTGATTCGTGATACCTCTCGTTATAAACCTTTCCGTAAGTTGGCAAAGGGTAGAACTCCTGGTTTGAAAATGTTGGTAAAGGAAATCTTGGGTTTAAGTATTCAATCAGGTTCTCACTCTTCTGTGGAAGATGCTCGATTTACTATGCAGCTTTATAAGAGTGTTAAACTCGAGTGGGAGAAATCTATTGGTGCTAAATCTGGATTAATCATGAAAAAGATTTCTGCAAAGGAAGAAAAACATGGTAAAAAGAAGGTCACAATAAAGAAACCAACTCAAGAGGAAAGTGAAGAAGAAGAGGATGATGCCTCTGAGTCTGATTCTGAGGATGGTTCTTCTAGTGAAGAAGATGACGTTTCGGATGAAGAAGAGTAAACAAAAAAAAAAAAAAAAAAAAAAAAAACGATAATTTAGATGACCAATATATACAAATAAATAAATAAACTTTTCCCTTTTTTTTTTTCTTTTTTTCTTTTACTCCTTTCTTTTCTACACAAAACTGAAAAGAATGAGTTTATCTGTTGCTGATATTTATGAAGATTATTTAGAAAGTAAGAAAATATATATACATTGTCGTAAGCTTTTTATTGAAATAATTTGTTACATTAGGTTTACAAAACTTGCCATCTGAAATCGATCAAAATATGCACGAGTTAAGACGTATGGATGATGATCTACAAAGTAAGAAAGTCTTGAACATTAAAGAAAATAAAATAATAATGATAATAACAATATATTTAAATAGAATTTAGAGAGACATATACTAGACATAAAAGATCTTATGTAAAGCAAACAAAAAATCAAGAAACAACTGATACACTTCCTTTAGTAGCAGCTCGCTTACAGCTTGAAAAGGATTACAAGACGGCCATGCAAAAACAGGATCAAAAAATTGAACTGGCCATGAGAATGTACGACCTTGTGTCACGACACATTGAACGCTTGGATTCTCAAGTGATGACAAAGAGTAATCTAAATAAATCAGATTGGATACGAAAGGGTCCTCAAAGAAAGAGACTTGATGGTGGTATCCGAAAGAGGTAAATTATTATATATAAGGAGTGTGTATCTTAAAAGACTAATAGCTAAAAAAAAATAATAGAATTCATCATTCATCTCGTCCAAATCCACTTATCGGTCATTCAACTGCATCCGGAAGTGGTGATATTGATCCTAATGAACCTACTTATTGTTATTGTAATCAAGTTTCGTTTGGAGATATGATTGCATGTGATGGAGAAAATGTAAATAGACTTTATAGACTTATAAACAATTTACATTTGTACTAATTTTTTTTTATTTATTTTTTATAGTGTGAAAGGGAATGGTTTCATTATGCTTGTGTAGGTCTTGTTGAACCACCTGCTGGAAAATGGTTTTGTGAAGAGTGCAGTAAAGTATATACCAGTGGTCGTAGTCGTAGTAATAGTAGTAGTAGTAGCGGAAGTGAAGACTCTTCTTCTTGAAATAAATAAATATGTATTATACCCCCCTTTTTGATAGTTATATAAAACATTTTTATTTTTATTTTTTAAATACAACAAAATAGCTGTAGTTTTACTAAACCTGTCCTTTGATATCAATCTTTTTATATTTTTTCAAACTCTCATTTAACCCAACTAATGCTAATCTAGTATCTAATAATTTACTATCTTTCAATGTCTTGGCTTTTTGATCAATAAGAAATTTAAAGAGATCCTCTTCTGTTTCGAAACTTAACTCACGCTGGATGAACTCTAAAGGAAGGTTAGGACGACACCTAATAACAATAATGAAAAAAAAAAAAGAATTTAGTTTTCCTCTAATTTTCTGTTGTCTGAATTATACTTACGCTTTACATAGAACAATAAGTGCTCGCACTCGTTCTCTTTCACAGAATTGATCCATTAAATATCCACCCATGTTGGGCGCATTTCTATAAAGTATAAAAAATCGATGGAAATTTCCGGTGGCGAGTGATGAACGTACATTCAAAGCGTGTCGAACAAACTCATTCTCTTTTTGCTCTGGGGTTAATTCGGCCATGGTTGAATTTACATCTAAATTTTATTACTTGTCAGTCTCTTGTTATTTATATACACTAATTTTCGTTATATACTTTACCTGCCCAATTTTGTGTATGTAAAAAATACAAAATACGATAGGCTGTAAATTCCATCACATTGCCGGGAATACCGCTATTATATAATCCTTTTAATTGTGTTTGACATTGGTTATACTCTCCCAAATCACCCTATAAGTCATATGTATAAGTCATCCATTGTTATACACACATATACATGTAAGTTAATTACCTTTTCTAAAGCTATACGTGCATGAATTTCGTATACTTGAACTGTGAATTCATTTTTAATTCTTTGAATCTGTAAAAAAAAAAAAAAAAAAAAAAAAAGAGTTATAACCAATAATTGTACATATAACATCTCTTCAACTTACAGTTAAATCTTGACGCATGGATTTAAATTGATCGCAAATGTAGGTATAATTTTGTTCTGTTCTCCACTTGTCCTTTAATAATTCTAATGTTTGTTTTAAAATAGGTAAAGGACGTACGGTTGCTGGATCCGGTGCCTTTTAACATTATGTTAAATCATTGCAGCTATAAAATTATATATTCAAAACTTACTGATGTTAATCGCAAATACTGCTTCTCCAGCTTCTTTGATGTACCTACAACAGTATAATTAAAATCATTTCCATCCTATACATGAACAAGTTAGATTGATTAAATACAAATATTGTATCTATGATACATACTAATTGCATCATTTGTAATGGAGTAGATATATTGTCTGCTTTAAATTGTGCAGCGTCTTCTTCAAACCGTCTTAATCGTCTCAATCGCTTCGCCTCTTCTTCCGCAGAAGGTTGACGAATTTGCTGTAATTCATTATTTTTAGCAGCTAACTTATTCTTTTTACTATAGGAAAATTATAAGTATTTTTTTTTCTCTCTCTTTCTCTCTCTCTAAATTTCATAAATCATTTTGTTTTACCCTTTTTTTTTCTTTTTTTGTGGTTTACATGCACTATAAAGACATATCAAGTTAAAAAAAACACATCAAGTCTCACTATATTTTATCATTTTACCTGGGTAAATCCATTTCGCTCCAATCAGTTGTTAGTAACGTACCAGATTGATGTGCTTCCAGTATAAGATTACGTAGCTGTACTTCGGCTTGATCTCGTTTATCTTGTAAGCAATTGGCGAATACATCTTGAACATATTGTCTAATAACTAAAATAAATCATCATGCTATACTACTTAAAGCAATGCCAGATACTTACTTTAAAGAAGGAGGCCAAGAATCAGAGGCCATTGCATTCCTTTCATTATCTTTTTGTTCAGCTGTTTTGGGGGCTGGTACAACAGGTGGTGCTGGAGGTGCTGGAGGATGATAAACAGGTGGTGTGGGTTGATAAGTGGGTGGCTCAGGTTTTGGCTCAGGTTTTTTCAACCAAGGAGGAACTTTGATTCCAGGCTCTATATACATATAAAAAGAGTAAAAGGTGGTCAATTTAAAAAGAAACTCTTATAATCAAGATTAGAATGACTTACTTTGTGGGTAAGAAGGTTGAGTAAAAGGCGTTGATCTCTGAGCAGTATTTGGAGGATAATAAGGTTGGTATTGTTGCGGTTGTTGAGGTGGTTGAGGAGGAGGAGGCTGGTTATAAGCTGGTTGATTATAATTTGGGTAAGTAGGTTGCTGTGAATAATAGTTACCATAGTTAGGAGTATAATTATTTGTGCCAGGCGCAGCAGCATAATTATTAGTACCGGGCGCATAATTATTAGTGCCTGGTGGTGCCATAGGTTGAGAAGCAACTGGTGCTGCTGCAGTTACACCTGGTGCGGTTTCTATACCAGGTGGTGGAGGATTATGTGCGTAATATTGTTGATAGTAAGCTTGTTGTTGGTCTGGGGTTTGCGTATTATAATGTTGATAATAATATTGTTGTTCAGGGGTTTGAGTTGGAGGTGATGGATTATAGGTTTGCCATTGATTGTTTGGTTTTGCAGCCGTTGGAGCTGTAGACCTATCAAAAATATGTTAATGGATTGTTTACATTTTAGAGAAAATAAAATAAAATAAACAATAAGACAAGCTTTTGTATTCTCTTTTTACCACGGAGGGTTAACAATTTTTTTTTCTTGAGAGTGAGCCACTTTAAATTAAATAATGTCGAGTAGATTAAAAATTACTCGAATTCAAAAGAATGTTGTTTGGAAAAAAGAAGAAAAAGGAAAAAAATAAATAATTTATCGCGCTTGAAAAATATGGATTGACTTTCCTTTTTTTAAAAATATATACATTATAGCATGTCAAACATTGCAGAGGAAAGAATACAGCAGTTCCATAAAATAAAACATGTAACGAATTTACTCTTACCATACGAGAAAGAAGTTAATAGGAGTAATATCAGGGTTATTTCAAATTTACTATATAACTTGTACACGGATTTACAGGCAATAGAGGATCCGGAATCTATAATGTCAAAAGTCAACACAGATCTTGTACTTATTCCTCTAATCCGTTTATATAAATCCATGACAAATACAGAAAAATACGGATACGACGTCTTTATAGAACCTTGGCTGAAAATCATGCATTTTTTATTATCAAGGACGCTTCTCAAGACCTGGATGCCACCAAAATTTACAATTGAATTATTTTCCTTATTCTCTAGACTGATAGGTCAAACCAAACAGTCAGATGAAATCAAGTTTTTAGCTGTCTTGTGCCTATCATCTAGTTTACCTGCAAAATACAAGGAAGGAAGATATAGCTCTTTCAAAGAATCAGTTTATTATGGGTTAGCACAATCCTTGCAAACGAATGATTTCTTACCGGTTGCATCAACAGGCATTGTAGCGTTGCTGTCTGTCATACAACAAGATCAAGATATCAAGTTACGGTTGGAATCTTTAAATGTTCTATCTCAAGTACTATTTGATAATATACGTGATCATGATTCTTTGGCTGTGTATTTACCTGGTGTTACATCCAAGCTATGCACAACTCTTTCTCAGAAAGGAGAGAAGGAGAATCATCAAATTATGTGTGCTGGCTTAAAAGTCCTGGGTGAACTGATCCAGATGTCCATGGGTGATGAAGATAACGACACGCTTGAAGAAATTAACTCTTTTCAAGATGCTTTAACGCATTACAAGAAAGATAAACAAGAACCTACAGAGACGAGTGGAAAGAAAAGAAATAAGGCTTGGTATACACAATCGAAACAAAGTTTAGCCAATGTTATGAGCCAAATATTAAAGATTCGATTATATCCTGATTGGAGAACAAGACAAGCGTTTGTAGAATTTGCATATACTTTACTTTCAAGTTGTGCACGTACGTTAGATAATTGTATTCAGCCTTTATTGGAATTGATGGTGTTACATATGGATGATGCGTACGCAGAGGTATCCAATACATGCCAAATAAAAATGCAATTATTAGCAACACAGCCTGCTTTTGAAGGTACTATTGTGCCTATATTAAAAGAAGAATTGTACGACTGGATCATGAAATTTCCTAAATATATGATCTCAAGAGACGAAAGTGAAAAAACGAATGCGATGGGATTAATTACAGGTTTTATACTTTTATTAAAAGAACAATCAGCTAGTGTTTTATCCGGTGTATTAGATCGTGCGTCTGACGGCTGGATGACAGCTCTGGAAATCGATAAAGATAGTCTGAACGTGCTGGAAGAAAAGAAAGCAGAACAATTTATCGAACTAAAAACATCGGCAGAAAAGGCAACGCCCATGTATCCTAAAATACGGTTTAAACATGCTGTCACAGACATCACTACAGGAAAGTTGACACGTTTATTGAATGTGGTGGGCAGATTTTGTGATTTAAAAAGTTGGATACAGCATTTCATAAGGTACTTGGCGCCCGAGAATAGTGTATTAAATGATCCTCAAGCAGCCTTTATTGTACATTCGTTATTATCCGGGGCATTTGCATTTAATGCAGATACAGAGGTGAATGATTGGATCCAAGATGTGGATGGGGTAGAAGATAGCCGTAAATTGAAATTAAGAGTGATTTCATTAGATGTATTAAAGGACACAATGGATTTATTGACACGGGCCACTTTTACAACTACGAAAAGCTCCACTGTTACAACCGCCAGTTCATTTCAATTAGATGAAGAAAGTGGGTACATTTTAACGGTATGCTTTGGATTACAAATTGTTGGATTAACTGCTAGTATCTTGGGACAAGACGAGTTACAAGATCAATTTATTACACTATTGTATCCACTTTTAGCACATTTAGGATCTGCTAATGTTTATATTCATACGTATGCGCTGATTACATTGGATTCAATTGCTCTTTTGTGTGGATTAGATAGTGCAAAGGAATTAGCTATACAGAACATTGATTATATCATCAACATGATCTCACAACATATTTCGGTATTAAGTGAGAATGCACGTGTGCCGCTTGTATTGAAGGCCCTGATTCATGTAGGTGGATATGCTAGTATCGGCTATTTAGATGACACTGTATTAGAAATATATGATGCATTAGAAAGGTATAATTCAAATGACTGGTTATGTATACAATTATGTGGCGTGCTTTTTGAAATTGTTCAGACGATGGAAAGGAACTTGCCAAAGAAGAGTCAAAGGAGCAGCCAAGAGGATGCAAGTGAATCAACTGAAACAGATGGTATTTCTCCAGAAGTTCAATCATTTATGGAGGAAGACGGTGCAAGTGAGGAAGACAAAGATCATGCATCCATGGAAGAAATCGGAAAATATTTCTTGGAGAGACAAGCAGCAGGAAAACATGATGAATTGACATTAGAACAAAGTATTATGGATCAAGCTAATTTACCCATAGATTTACCAACTGAAGACGAAGAAGAAGTCAAGGAAAAGAAAGAAGTACCTTTGAATAAAGAAGAATTAATGGCAAAAGAAATTATGGATAGGTCGAGCCATTTTTTAACTGCATCATCTCCTCAGCTTCGATCACAAATGCTTATTTTACTTACATCCGGTGTTTCTATCTTATCGAATCATCCAAGTGAATTAAATCAACTGATACATAGTTTCTGGAAGCCTATTATAAATCGATTAAGTGATCAACAAAATTTTGTGGTGCTTCACGCTGCCCGTTTAATTGAAGCTGTATCAAGTATATCCACAGATTTTTTATCTGGCAAGTTTGTAAATGATCTTTGGCCAATATTTAAAGTCTTATTAAAAAAGGGTGTTATGGCTGCAAAAAACAATACTGTGTCAGATTACTCTATTTATTCATTGTATCATCGTACACAGTTGTGTCTCCTTCATACTTTGACACATATCGTTCAACATGTCCCAATCAATCAACCTGTAGTTAAGAGTATATTGGAAGAAACTAAATTTTATTACAGAAATGGTCAAGTACACGAACAATTAGCAAATGGATGTGAAGCATTATTTAATGCATTAGCAACGCAACAACCGGATACAGTTTGGTTTTATCGAACATGCGTAGCTGGTGCTAATTTACAACCTCCTTCATCTTTATTGGATTCTTTTGTGATACCTGAATGGATGAAACTTGATACTGATCGCAGAGCGATAGCATTATGATTTATCTCAACGAAAAATGATAAAAAAAAAATAATTAATACTTAATGATAAAAAAAGTTCGGAAAATAAGCCAAGGATTTGGTTCATAGTATAAATAACATTATATTCCCTTTCCAAAAATCACACACTCCCTCTTCTTTTTTTCTTCTCTCTTTTCTTTTAATTTGCTTAAGAAATAAATCTTTTCTTAAAGAAAAACTTTATATATAAAATGCCTTTTTGTCGATGTGGTGAAATATGCCTAAGTAATACATGTAAAAAGTGTGGATACGATTTCAGATGTAAGTCTCTTTCTGTCTCTTTTTAATGTAGTCCCTGATTTTTTTTTCTCCGAAATATTAGCAAGCCCAGCAGTTGATCGTTGGCAATCTAGGTAAAGACTTACGGATTTTTTTAAAGTTGTTTCATGCATCCTAATAGTAAAAATTAGATATATGGGCAGTGTCATGGGTTTAGATAGTTTAGCTTCCCCAGTCGACGATGATGACGATTATGAAGAAGATAGCGATTCTCGTTCAGCATGTTCCCCGTTTACACAACGTACAAGTACACCTATATTAAAACGTATATCCCAAACATATAATAATCTGCTGGATAGTAGAAGAGTAGCACCTTCTTCACAAATTAAAAAAACCCCTGTTTTGACACCCTCAACTCGATTTAGTAAAACTTCAACGGAAAGCAGTTGCGGAGAATGTCAAAAGAAACTATCTGGAAAGACAGTTAGGTTACCGGATACACAAATTAGATATCATTGGAAATGTCTCAAATGTAAAGGATGTGCTTTGCCTTTTGAAGATACGTCTTTTTTTATTGATGTTCATAAGAGAGTCTTTCATCCTGACGTAAGTTTATTTGAACGGGGAGAGGTATCGTACGTGTTTTTTCTGATGCTTCCTTTTTTTTTTATAGTGTGCTCCGTCTACTCTGGCAATTCAAGGCTGTACTAGATGTTCTCAACCTGTACTTGATAGTTATCTAACATTAAATTCAACTGTATTACATCCAAGGGTAAATATAAATAACATATTGCACATGAAAAAAAAAGAAGGAAATGTAATTTTGCTATTGTAGTGTTTCAGATGTACAGGATGTCAAAAAATATTACAGCCAGCTTCTATTTATACAGATCTAGACGGATCATTTTGTCAACATTGTACAAAAGAGAAACTAACGGATGATAAAGAATTACTTTCAAAACATATGCGGATTGTACCACAACCTCAAGTGATTACAAGGTCTTCACCCACAGTAAATACATCATTTGATATTCCAAATGACTGTAACAGTCCTTTATTAGAAAGGATGCAATCTCCTTTGAGTGGAGCCTCACCTAAGCGTACTGCATCTATCAAGCCATCTTCTTTAATGAGTTCAAGAGGTAGACCATTGCCTCGATTTGGAGTGGTACGTGATTGTCCTGGATGTAATCAACGTATCGTATCTGTACACGAAGAAATCCCTGGTCCGAAAGCAGCTAGATGGCATAAGAAGTGTCTTGCATGTGATGGATGTTCCAAAATATTAGATTCTGGTGCTACTGTGGCAGAAGATGCAGAGACTGGTAATTTAAAGCCATGGTGCACCACCTGTTTAGTAAGGGTTTTTTTTTTTTACTGCTTTTGACTTTTGAAATAACCCTTTTTTCCATTAGTTGACAAAAAAGAAAAAGTTACCAAGCTCTTTATCACAAAAATGGAGCTCTTCACCTATTATAAAATCCTCTACTACTGCACGTGTATAATAAAAAGTTTGTATAGGTTTTAATTACGGAAAATAAATTTCAAAAATGTCTTGGGGAATATAAATGACGGAGGTGTGGGTCATAGCATCTTTAAAAACATGCATATAATCTTTTTAAAAAATAAAAAAAAGGGGGGGGGAGAAGATAGAACTCCCCCTTTATTTAATATTTTGATCAGCATTTTTAAGTGATCCCTTCTTCCTCTTCTTCTCCTTTTAAAACAAAAATAAAGTAATCGCACAGATATCCTTATTCTCTTTTCTCTTCTTCTTTATCTATTTTTGCTCTTTTCTTCTCATGTTTCCTATTTACTTACTACATGAACCCTTTACCGTCTTCTGCTTTATGTTTTCCGCCACCTTATACTAAACCAACTAGTAAAACAGAGAGTACACAAGTCCCTTCAACGTCGAATATAGAACTTCGAATTAAAAATAAGCACAAACAACGCCGTCATCATCGTCGTAAATGTCATATATGTAGCAGTAGAACTCCACCCTCAGGGCATCAAGAAATTGGACCTTATTTAATGCATCGCACACAACCTGACTTGGTTTCTATCTGTCCTTGTCGACATCGAGCACACCCTATTTGTCTTTTGAAATATGGCACAAATTACAGATGCAATGTATGTAGCTATATTTACCAGTCAAAATGGTATATTGCATGGTTCTCACAGATATTATGCTTGGTATGTCATATACTTAGTCTTGCATCAGCTGTCGGGCTTGTGTTTGGATTATCCCATTTGGGTAGAGTACTGGATGAAATTGGGTTAGGTAGTGAAATGGGACCTAAATTAGATGGTGATGAGACATGGCAGGATCATGAAATGAGTGATATTAAGGAATGGCTGAATATAGTGCATTTTGCAACGGGGATCGCGGGGGAAGCGTTACTTGGATTAGTATACATTGTTGGGGTATGTCTTGTAGTTGGTGTAGAGAGGACATTGGAGATGGTTTCGAGTATATTATATATTCAGTTAAATTGTTGGAAGCCGAAATGGATACGAAAATGGTGTATCTATATTTTTTTATGTGTATTAGGACTTGTACTAGGGACTTATCTGTTGTTCTTTTCTTGGATTTGGGCAAGTGTCTTGCATCATGTAAGAAAACGTGTGCTGGATATAAAGATGAGGAATATCCATAGTCATTATTGCGATAGAAATAAGTCGGTATCGCTTGTAAATCAATCGATAATACCTTTAGAGCCGGTCTAGAATTTTTTTATGTGCTATTTTTAATAAATGATATTTGCTTATTTTATTTAAGTCTATTTTATCATTTCCTATTATTTCAAACGCGAAATAGGTTATACATGGTTTAAAAAGTAACTTTTAAAGAGTTTCGCATGCGATGAAAGTTAGACTAATACGACACACACATGACCTGAACATATTAAAGAATTATTTTCACAGGTATGGTTCTCAGTTGGTAAAAAAAAAAAAAAAAAAAAAAAAAAAAAGACTTGTTTATTACACGTATTCATGAATTCAATAAAAAATTTGGTGCAGTCGAAAAGAGAAGAGCTTGGAATTTAAAAAGTTTTTTTTTTGTACTTTTAAAAAATGATGCATAATGCATATATTGTGAAACTTAGAACCCTTTTTTTTTTTTTGAAAATCAGGTAACTGAAAATTTCTTAACAAATGTAAATTGATAGATTATTTAAATTGGGCTATTTTATCACAAACAAAAATAAAAACGCAATTGCCACATTTCCATTGTGTATGTATAGCATGTGCTTAGATCGGATAGTATTTCGCGCGTGAAAAGATGAGTGTTTCGATTTAAGTAATTGGGATTAATCATCTCTTAGAAAAAAAAAATCATCACTTTTGGGCGATTAACATGATATGTTATATAGAGGAGAAAACGTTTAACTAATAGCTACATCTCTTACATATGTTTTTCACTTATATGCGTAACGTAATAAATTTACAAAATCATTTTTCACAAAATCAAGATGTAAAGACAGATCAAACTCGTCGTTGAATAAATAGATATTTACGTCATAATATGTAGGAAAAAGAGAAGTAATAAAGAAGTCAGCTAACTACTACAATAAAATATAATCTAAATTATTTCAATTTTTACATTACACCATACATTCTTAAAAAAAATTCTTTAATCTTGTAACAAGATATATATAGATTAAACCGAGGTTAATAACAAAAATAATCTCACAAATGCCTCAAATATCGAAATAGTAATAGCAAATAAAATCTAATTGACAGTCTATTGACAATATATTTTACACGCTTTGACACTTAGTTTTTTTTCCTCATTAGAATTTATATCCTTACGGTATTTTATCATTTTTAACAATTAAAAATAAACATTTTGATACATCTCCAGATAATTTAATTTATAGATCACCAAGACATAAACTTCTTAGTCTTATCGTTTATATAAATTATCTTCCTTACTATTCTATCACCTAAAATAATAAACCTTTTTTTTTTAAAAAAAACCTGCGAAAAGATATTTTTTCGAATGACAACTTGTTTTAATGATTCAAACTATTCTTTCCCTTTTCCCATTCCATTATCTTTAAAAATATCAACAATGCCTGAGCAAAGTCCGTCAGAATCTCCTCCAAGAAAACATGACTATATGAATGAATCATGGGTACCTAAAATCAAGCGTCGACGTCGATTTTCAACCGAGGAGACCAAGATATTAGAAAAGGAATATGACCGAAACTCGAGTCCAAATCAAGAAAAAATTCAAGAAATTGCTAATGCTATCTCAACGCCACGTAAAATAGTTACAACTTGGTTTCAAAATAGAAGAGCAAAGAATAAAAGAAAGGAAAGAGCGAAAGCTGAGAGTAATAGTGACATAAGTCTTGGAAGTAGAAGGATTATGTACAGGGACGGTGATGGCGAGGAAACTTATAGGGATGAATCGGTATCTGAATCCAATGATGACTACATTCCCGTTGTAAATATACCTTATGGAGCTGATTGTTATGACTATATTAGTGGTAGTAGTCAGACAGGTCAATATACCATGCAACAACAATCTGAATTACAATCATGCGCTAATACATTAACTACATCACCTAATACTACTATTAACTATTATAACACAAGAAGTCACCCACCTCAAATATTTACTACGTCTCCTCCGCCTACAGTTGATACAAATCAGCCATACACATTTCTTCAAAATAATCAGTATTTTACTTTACCACAAAACAATCAACAGTATAGTATTAATATTTATAATAATATGAATAACTATCTTCATCTTCAAGAACAGTATGAAACAAATCATAGCAACCCAAGAGATAATATGAGCAATAGAAATGTGTATGATATGAACCCATGGCAAAATTATTTTTATTGGCAACCGTATCAAACAGATCCGTCTTTATTTGGTGATATGAATAATAGAAATTTTTGTCCTTTTGCAATGGACACCATGTTATCTGCTCTAAACAACGAGTCAGCCCAACAATTTTGTATAAATCCTACCGACATTTATCTAAACCAAAGAAGTCAAAAAGAATCAGAAGACCCATGAAAAATATATGTTATTATTTATTATATGGTTCTTATGTTTAAGTAATAGAACTCTTTAAATGAGATATTTTTTTCTTGAAATAAATTGAATTGTTTAAACAATTTGATTGCTCTGTACGATCTAATTGTAATATTCTGTTAATAAGACCAGGATTATTTTGATCTGTAATATTATACTCGTTTTCTAATACTTGTAGTAACTTGGTTGTAATTGTATCCGTAGTTTTTTTAGGTGTCCCGTTCCATGAATGGCGTTGGTGTGTTTTGGTTGTGCTATTACTATTTTGATGTTGTGGAGGGATTGGATATGAATGAACTGGATGGATAAAATTGGTATAGACTACGCCTTGGTGTGTCCAATAGGATGGGTAATAATAATAAGGGTGATGACTATCCTGGATCATGTTACTAAATGTACTGGAATAGTGAGAAAGTGGCGGTATCGAAGAAGAAGAAGGGGCGAGTGAATAGTGATTAATGTTATTTGATACAAGGGATTCCTCTTTTATGGGTTTCAAAGGTATTATTTTTTGAATTTTACGAGTAAAGAAATGAGAACAAAGAGAAGAATAGCTTAATAGACTGAGTTGATGATTAAAGTTATGCTCGAGACGAGGTATTTTTGGTTCATGAAATCTTACAAGCATAACAGGAAAGCTCTTTTCATCGTCATCTTGTGGCTCTTTGCTATTTATTTCGACCAATGCTTTCGCTGCTTCTGTAGAAGAACTGAAACTGACAAACCCAAATCCGGTTTGAATACCTCCGGTATTTGCTTCCATAACTTTTGCGCTAATAATACGTCCATAAGGTTCGAATAAGTTGAAAAGTTCTGTGCTTGTTAAACCAGACTTGATTCCCTTGACATACAAGTTACATAAATCCATTGTTGACTTGATCTCGAAACTCGGTCTTTTCAACTTGACTTTTAAAGATTTTTGTTGTTTTTTCTGTCGACCATGTTGAAAGTGAATAGGTAGAGAATTCATGAAAATAATATCAGGCAAAAAAGGGAATAAATTTTGGGAGAAAAAGAAGAAGAAAGGATAAGCTTTTTTATGATATTTTTATAATCGCTATTTTAGTACAGATTTCTATAATTTCTTTAAATTAGAAACGATGTGTTACTTACTTTATTTTTAATATTTAGGGTAGAGCTAGTGGTGCTGCTGGTGGGTGAGCCGAAGTTTAAATTAATTGGATGTTTCTTTTTTAAGCTTGCATCTTTTTGAATTGATGATAAAGGTGATAAGGAAACAACAGAGCTAATTTCTTGAAAATTCATGTATTTGATTAATTAGATGTATTAAAAAATATTTATCTTTGTATTTCTCGAAGGGGTCTTACGTTTGAATATCTCCAGTAAAAATAAACTTTTTCATTATTTCCATGGCTTGATCATGGTGTTTAATAGAGTAATAACGTATCATAACAAGTTCTGAAGATGCTATCAACCTTTGAAGTTTATAGACAGAACCAACTTTCAAAAATAGAGTATGCAGCTTGTAAATCATAATCATTTGGGACTCATTGTATGTACGTAAAAAGTAGCAGAGGGTTTGTTATAGCGTAGTGAAAAGGTTTGAAAATAGTCATACTGTAATTGGATTCTACTATTGTCACTAAACATGGCAAATAACATTTCAGCTATAAAGTTCAATACTATTATTTCACGTACAAGATATATATTTGGCAAAATATGTGAAAATATCTTGTTCCGTCGTGGGAAAAATGAGTTTAGCTATAGTTAATGATGTAGGAGGAGGTATTAAAGCTTCTTCTTTTGGATCGAGAAATTGGAACCAGTTCTTTAATTCTTTAAACCTTTTATATATTGAAAATATAGGTGTATGGATTTTTTTTAAGTTTACGTACTCGAATGGTTCATAATCCTTTGATTTCATCGAATAGGATATGTTCGCTTTTATTGCTTTTCTTTACTAGTATAATTTGCCTACCCGTAAGGGAAATGTTTGAATCCGACATAGTTGACATATAAAAATAAAAAAAGCCCGAGATAATCAGTTACAAGATAAAGAAAAGAAAAAAGAGAGACAAAAGGTCGATTTTCTTAACTATTAGACATATTTCGTTTTTGGTTATTTGATCTTTCACATCCACACGCACACACATAAAAACCTTTATCGAATTTTTTGTGTTTGAGTGTATCACATGTTACTGTACTTGGGATTGGTAGTCAATTGAAGATATTCCCATAAATTTTTATGGTAACGCTCTATATATTTTTTGCATGAAATAGTATACCTGTTCGCCTTTTTCTTAAAATGCATTGCTTTGATAAAGAGAATGGTTACAGAGTGACGTCTCTAGCAAATGAACAACATTTTGATTAGAGCTCCGTTAACTCTTTTTTTTTTTTTTTTTTTTTTTTTTTTTGTCTATTGCGTTCCCGACTCACTTCTTTGCGCGTGTAAACAGTTTTTATTTCTTTTCTTTTTTCATCAAAAGGAACATACTGTTAAATATGTCATTAAGCAGACCAAAGTTCTTTACAACCAACAAAAGAGGTAAAAAAAAAAAAACTAACCAAACAATTCGAAAAATACAAGAATAGAATAAGCGCTTTTTGTTTTTTTTTGTAAACCAGCAACATAAGATTAAACTTTTGTACCTTTCCATCTTTTAGGTGAGAACTATGAACTCAAATCAGAGTTGAATAGTGAATATCGTCATCATAGAAAGGATGCAGTTAAAAAAGTTATTGCAAACATGACTGTTGGAAAGGATGTTAGTGGGTTATTTCCAGATGTACTCAAGAACATGCAGACAGAAGATCTCGAGTTGAAAAAATTGGTGTATCTTTACCTTATGAATTATGCAAAAACTCAACCCGAATTGGTTATTTTGGCAGTGAATACATTTGTTAAAGTAAGCGAGAAAAAGGATTCTTTTGTTTATGAAGAGCAAGAAAGAGAGAGGGGAGATATTGACTTTTTTTTGTTTTGTTTCAGGATTCAGATGACCCAAATCCTTTGATTAGAGCACTCGCTATTCGTACAATGGGCTGTTTAAGAGTAGATAAAATTATCGATTATCTTACCGAACCACTTCGCAAATGTCTCAAGGTAAATAAAAAAAAATCAAAAGTTTGAAATTAATTTCAGTTAAACTAAAAAAAAAGGGTTTAAATGTGTAGGATGAAAATCCATACGTCAGAAAGACAGCAGCAGTTTGTGTAGCAAAGTTATATGACCTTAATCCAGAATTAGCTGTTGAACAAGATTTTGTTAACTCTGTATTAGAAATGGTAGCTGATGTAAACCCCATGGTAGTTGCAAATGCTGTTATAGCTTTAACCGATATTAATGAAGCAACACCCGACAGAAATGTTTTTGAAATCGATACTAATACATCAAACAAGTTATTACATGCTCTTAATGAATGTACCGAGTAAGTTTATTCATAGGATTATTTGGTGCGTATGAATGTATTTAACTCTTTATTACTATTAGGTGGGGTCAGATTGCTATTTTGACAGCCATTGGAGATTATAAAGTTTCAGGGCCCAAAGAAGCTGAGAGTATCTGTGATAGAGTTATGCCTAGATTACAACACGCAAATGGTGCAGTTGTATTATCTGCCATTAAGGTAAAAGAAAAAAAAAACTTTGCTATTATGTATATACTAAAATGTCAATTTTTTTTGTAGGTTTTAATGATTAATATGAAACACATTAGAGAAGAATCATTTGTTAAATCAATGTGCAGAAAGATGGCACCTCCATTAGGTAACATAGTAACAAATTTGATTTTTAAATGTAAATTAATATTTTCAATTTGTAATAGTTACATTGCTTTCTAGTCCACCTGAAGTTCAATATATTGCTTTGCGTAACATTAGCCTTATTCTTCAAAAGCGCCCTGAAGTATTAAGTAATGAAATCCGAGTATTCTTTTGCAAGTACAATGACCCACCTTATGTTAAATTGGAAAAACTTGAAATTATGATCAAGTTATGTAACGACAGAAATGTTGATCAATTACTCAGCGAATTAAAAGAGTAAGTCTTTAGATACTTGAGGTTGAAGAAAAAAAGAGTTAACAAAAAAAAACAGGTACGCAAATGAAGTAGATGTGGATTTTGTTCGTAAATCAGTCCATGCTATTGGTCGTTGTGCAATTAAAATTGATGAAGCTGCAGAACGTTGTATCAACGTATTACTCGATTTAATTAATACAGGAGTTAGTTATGTTGTGCAAGAAGCTATTGTGGTTATTAAGGTAACCCAAAAAGTATAAACTGTTCTAGAATGAAACTTACTTTGAAAAAAAATTAGGACATTTTCCGTAAATATCCTCACAAATATGAAGGAATTATTCCTACATTATGTGAAAATCTTGAAGCTTTAGATGAACCAGAAGCTAAGGGATCTTTGATTTGGATTATTGGTGAATATGCTGAAAGAATCGATAATGCAGACGATCTTATAAATATCTTTTTGGAGAACTTTAAAGAAGAGAATCCTCAGGTACAAAAAAAAAAAAAAAAAAAAAAAAATCGCCTTCTTGGGTTCGAAATTAATATTTTTTTTTTAAGGTTCAATTACAACTGCTAACTGCTACAGTTAAACTCTTCTTGAAGAAACCAAACGAGAACCAGGATTTAGTACAACGCATCCTTCAAACAGCAACAACTGAATGTGATAACGCGGATATTCGTGATAGAGCTTACGTTTATTGGAGATTGTTATCAACTGATCCCCAAGCCGCGAAGGTAAGACATAAATATATTTCATGTAGTGTGACAGAAAAAAAAAACTAAGTTCTACTTTACAAAATATATATATATATATATATATATATATATACATATACATATAGGCAGTTGTTTTATCTGAAAAGCCTCCTATTGCTGGTGAGAACGATGGTGTATCTCCTGCATTACTCGAGACATTATTGTATGATATTGGAACACTGGCATCAGTTTATCATAAACCTGCAGAGACGTTTATTGCCGGAAAGAAGTTTGGTGCAGACAACGTGAATAAGTCAATGGCAGAGTATGTATTTTATTCCGACAATTCTAAACGTTTTTCCTCGCTTATCTAATTTTTTTTTTCTCTTTTTTTTTTTCGTGTTTAAATAGACACACAGAAGAAGAAGATATAAACGCACCTCCGCCTCAAATACAAGCAGCTATCAAAAATAACGATATTGGTAACTTGCTTGATTTAGATTGGGATGCACCTACTGAGACACCAACATCTCCCATCATGAATGACGGACAGCAACAAGGCGGCTCATTAAGTGATTTACTCTCTATCGGAAATTCCGAGGCACAGACCAGTCCTCGCACCAATAATAACAGTGGAAATATCGATGATATTATGAGTTTATTTAATTCACCTACTTCAGGTGTACAACAAAGTTTTGCAAATTCTCCTAATCCTCCTCAATATCAACAACAACAAAATGTTATGAATGATTTTACTAATGATTTGTTTGGTTCATCACCTATTCAGCAACAACAGCCACAACAGCAACAACAAAATAATACTACAAAAGATCCTTTTGCTGATCTTTTTTAAAAAAATAAACTATAAATACATTATTCTGATTTAAAAAAAAAAAAAAAAAAAAGGTTTCATTTTGATATTAACACAAGTATACATAAGAGAACACGTGAGTCGTACGATATATAAAAAAGATAAAAACGCTTTAAATATCCAAATTCATGCTACGCTTACTCAAGATTTGATTACTCGAAAAAAAAAAAAAAGATCGTATTTTTTTTCACACCTAATTAAGATAACTAGAATAATCAGCGCAAAGTTTTTTCTATTTTTTTTCTTTCCTTTTCTCTCTCTTTTTTTTTTAAAAAAAACGTATTCATTTTATTTAATAATATATATATATCATGACCAATCGTAAACAGTATATGTCATCAGAAATATCAATACAAACTTTCAAAAGTGCCAACCAACAAAAGGCGATTGAGGAAATTGAGAGTTTGTTTCAAGTATCAGATGAAAAACTTGATATATTGATGCGAGCAGTAGGAAAAGAAATGCATAATGGATTAAATATTCAAGAGACAAATGAAAAACAAAATGATCTAAAAATGATTCCATCCTTTGTTGCAGGTAAAATAATGTTAAAATATTATTCTCACGAAGTGTGGACTAAAATTATAAAATAAGGTTATCCGACTGGAAATGAAAAGGGTACATATCTTGCTTTGGAGATTAGTGGAGTGGATATCTATGTTTGCCAAGTACGACTTAAAGGAGAAGGAGGAAAATTAGCAATAAATCAATATCAATATAAAATTCCTGATCATTTGACAGCAGGTGATAACATGCGAGTCTTGATTGATTATATTGTGGATTGTGTTGCAGATTTTCAACAAAGAATTGGGTCATCACTCGATTTAGTATATGCTATGGGAATTAGTTTGGGTTTTGCTGTAAGTCAAACGGGTCTTGACAAAGGTTTTATTGTCGCTTTGGAACATGGATTTGAATATCCAAATGCTATTGGAAGTGACATTGTTGATCTATTTCAAAAAGGATTTCAAAGTAAAGGTTTACCCGTTAAAATTGTAGCAATGGCCAATGGTAAAAAAAAAAAAAAAAAAAAAAATGCCCCCTTCAAATTTTTGGAAATTAAAAAAGAAAAGTTAATATTCTTATTTCTTTTTTTTTTTTAGATAGTGTTTGTACTTTATTAGCACACGCATATCAGCATCCTTCTACCCGTATTGGTATTGTACATAGCGCAGGTACAAACTGTGCATACTATGACAAAGTTTCAAACTTGGGTAAATTTTTAAAACAACATGGAAATCACGTATCCCCACATTCAGACATGATTATCAATACCGAGTGGTGTAATATCAGTAGCAAGTATTTACCCAGTAACAAGTTTGATGAGACGGTAGATATTGAATCGAATAATAAAGGTATTCATGCATTTGAAAAGATGACTACAGGCATGTACCTCGGTGAACTTGTACGTTTGATCTTGGTTTACTTTGCAGAGTCTAGTACTCTTTCTTTCGATATAGATGATGAAGATTGTTTAATAAGAACTCCATATCAGTTTGATACAAGTTATATGTATGTATGTGAAGCAGATGATGGCGTACTTGAAGGAACAAGAGTTGTATTGGAAGAAATGTGCAGAACTGGTGAAACCACCTTGCTTGACAGAGAAATTGTTAAAAAGGTGTGCGAGTTAGTAGGTCAGCGTGCTGCTGTTTTACTTGGTGCTAGTATTGCTGGTGTAGTAGAATATATGGTCGCTAATGGTATAGGTCTAGACCCTGCAGGCGATGGATTTGCTATCTGTAAGTATCTTATAACACTTGATATAAATACATACTCATTTCTCTCTCTCTCTCTCTCTCTCTTTTTTTTTTTCTAAAAAAAAAATAGCTATTAGTGGAGAGGTCTATAAAGATTATGCTTCTTTTCATCCTCGCGTATGCGAAACTTTAAAAACATTGATTCCAGATGAAGTTGCAGCAAAATTATCAGTGGGTATAGTAAAACATTCGAGAATTGTAGGTGCAGCAATTGTTGCAATGATGGCAGAGAAAATCAATCAAACTATCGATATGCTCTAAATATATATGATCTATTTATGGAACCTTCTTATGTGTGTTTGTGTGCGGTCTCTTTCTCTTCATGCAACTCAATATTCTCTATCACAAAAAATATTTATATAATATGAAAATAACAATTGTAAAGCTTGATCAAATTTTTTTCTTGTAAAACGTGTATACCCGAAAAAAATTAATACAAGTTCTGTCATGTTTATATTTTAAATCATTTCTTTGATTTAAAATATATAAACCATTCTTCTTTCCTTTTATCCTGTTTTTCTCTCTTTCTTTCTTATGCCCCCTTACTTCATAAAAAATCCACTTTTTTTTTTCTTATCCGTGTATATTTGTCAAACGTTCGTATTATTACTATAAATTCTTTTTTTATTATTAGTTATTATGTTTACGAAATAAAAAATAAAATGAATTAACTAAAAATAAAACATATTGTATCTAATATATTTAATCATCTGTTACTATGAAGAGTCTAATTTATAGTTATTTATTTTACCTTGAGACTATATTTGTTTTTTACGTGATGGTCATCAGTCATCCCACTCCCCTTACTTTATGTCTAATGTGCGTTACAACATAAACTCCTAGATTTTCACTTTTTTTTTTAGACACCTTTGATCGTGTACAGAAAGCTTTATTTTTTAATATGGTAATTCATACCCCCCCCCCTTCTTTGATGTAAATGCAAACAAAAACAGAAAATCACTATCTCCTTAACTAGTATGGGTTATTTATAATTTTCAGTGTTTTAAGGTGATGATTGATATGCATACTTTTCGATGTACATCCCCGCGCGATGCTGTCTCTTTCTTCTTTTCTCTCTGTAAATAAAAAAAACAGGCTTGGGTCATCGTTTTCATCAACATAGATTCTAATTGCTTTTTTGTTTACAAAGTTATCGTGTATATAAAGGTGGGCCTTTTTTTTCCCTCTCTTCTTCTTTTTTATTATTATTATAATTAATAACTACAACTCGATAAAATATGTTTGCTAAACTTTCTATTCTTCTTGGTTCCGCTGTCATGCTCGCTAGCAGCCTTGTGTCCGCACAATCTATGGTTAGAAATTGTAATAAGCCTGGATATGTCGCTATTACTTATGATGATGGACCAAATGTCTACACTGAAGAACTTGTAAGTTATTTGGACTCAGTTGGTGTTAAGGCTACTTTCTTCATCAACGGTGATAACTTTTTGTAAGTCATTTTAGTTATACATCCTAATAAATTTATACTAAATGTTTACCTTTTAGACAATTGAATGACAGTGTCCCAGCTCAAAATGCTCTTAAGGCAGCTTATGCATCAAACCATCAAATTGCTAGTCATACTTGGTCTCATAAAGATTTAAATACTCTTTCTGATGATGAATTCACTAGTGAACTCGTTAAATTAGAGCAAATCACGCAAAGATTGATTGGTGTCAAGTAAGTAAATTATAAAAGTGATTTAATAAAGAAAACGAAGAATTAACTCATTTTGTTTCAATAGGCCTGCATGTAAGTAGTTCATAATGACAAGTTATTAAACGAAATGTGATAATTTAGTAAGGTTATTAATAACCCCTCTTCTCTTCATTATAGATCTTCGTCCCCCGTATGGATCCGCTAGTACTGAGACCATTGGTAAGCTCAATGACAAGGGTTATGAAGTTATTGAATGGTCTACAGATACCAAAGATTATGAAAATCATGATGTTAGTCAAGAGATTGATAACGTCAGAAGCTCTTTCACAAGCGCTAACAAGAACGAAGGATTTATTATCTTGGCACACGATGTCTATGAACAAACTACGACTGAAATGACTTATGCTTTAGTTGAATATATTAAGCAAGAAGGTTTCAAGTTTTGTACTGTAGCTGAATGTAAGTTATATTATTTTAATAGCAAGTAATTGTAACTAAAAATAACTTTATTATAGGTGTCGGTAAACCCGCATACAAGTAAATCGCCTATTATTTCGCATTCTTTTCTCTTTTTTTTTTTTTGTTTTCCCCCGTCTCTTTATTTTAAGTAGACTGTAGAGTAATATACTTTTATTTTATTTTTCCCATTCGCCCCCAGCTTGCTATTCTCTCTCTCTCTCTCTCTCTCTCTCTCTCTCTCTCTCTCTCTCTCTCTCTCTCTCTCTCTTTGTGTCTCTCTGTCTCTCTCGGTTCCCCTCCAAAAGAAAAAAAAAATAGAAAAGCATTCATGTAGAAGAGTATTTATTTCATTATTTTTTTTTTATCGCCCCTTCCAAACTTTTTTTCTTCAACAAATTTATAATTTTAATAATAGTGTTTTCCAATAACTATCCATTGTATTTTTGAATTGTTTGTGACACTATTATTTTTGTCCTACTGTAGTAACAGCGCCACGCTTATTATTAGGAGTTGCATTGACTCCTGCAGTATGGGTTGAACTAGCGCTCCCTCTTCTATTTTGTTGTTGATGAAAACGACGATTATTATTATTATCGTATTGAGGACGTTTAGTAGGGGGTTTACGCTCTTCGGCAATCACAGATAAATTTCCTATCATCACCTTACGTTGCTCTAAAGCTTTGTGAGTACTTATAACCGATTGAAATTCAATAAATGCAATATTTGATTGACTCTTAACCGAAACAGATTTGATGGCCCCAAATTGACTAAATGCTGTAGTTAAATGTTCTTCTGTCATGGAGCCAGTTACATTTTTCACAAATATTTGTGTTTCTGTTGTTTTGTGTGTGGTTAAACAGTATACATTTTAAGTTATTTTTTTTTTTTTTTTTTGTTGTTGTCAATGTATTTTTATGTATATTTATTATGATTTACCTTTAATTCGCTGATCTTTGTTATGATGATGTTGTTGTTGATATGGTGGACGATTGAACTGCATAGGGGAATGTTGCTGTTGTTGATAAGATTGCTGCTGTTGCTGTGGCGGCATATTAAAATTGTTAACAAGAGGTATATTGCTCATCACATGCATTGAAGAGTTATAATTTTGCTGAGCAGATAATTCTGGATTTTGATATGGAGAGTAAAAGTGCTGTTGAGGTGAAGGGGATTTAATGATTTCCGAAGGCTCATTGATAACAGATTCATTTGCATTTGAAGCAGCTAAAGTGGCCCAACTCTTGTTTGCATTTGGAGTTGATTGATATGCTCTTTGGTCACGTGAATAACTGTTTGACATTTCGTTGTTATAATGCACATTGACTTCTGGTGTGACGACAACTGGAGGAGCAGGAGTAACAGATGAATGAATATGTGCAATTGGCTTATTTGTAGTACTGGGCTCCTCTGTTACTTCTTTTGTTACTTTCTTTGGCTTTTGTTTCTTTACCTCTTCTTGTTCTAGTACTTTATCGTTGGATGATTCTGGTTCATATAAATGATCTACTACATGTTCTGGTTGTTTCTCCTTCATTTCCTTAACATGTACTTGTTCAGCTTTGTTTTCTTTGTTATTCTCTTCCTCATTATTATATTCTTCTTCTTCACATTGATAATAATTAATATGTACTTTATCTTTCAAGAATCGAAATATATTGTTTAATACGTAATAGCCATTTGGTTGCGGAGCCAAGAAGAAGGTCTCAACGAATTTTTGAGCAGACTGTTCATTGTTGGTGAGTTCTCCTAGAACAGAAATAAGTACCCCTTCGTTGGCTGATACTTGACTATCCACTTGGGTTACAATTACTTTACAGTTATCAAATTTAAGTTCTTCAATTTTTTTACGAATTGCCTACATGTATAACATCTTAATGGCCATTCATTTTTTTTTTTTCCTAACTTTCACAACCTTACCTCTTGTCCTTTAACCATAGGTACTGGTTCACCTTCATCGCCTCTCACAAGTAAAGAATCAGCACCATAAAAAGCATGTAACCTATTTGGCTTTCTGTTAAGAAAAGTATAATATTCACGAGCAAATATTAAACCAATATCTCGTGGATTGATTTTGTGGTTTTCAGGTTTTAATTTCGCTGATTGAGCCTGTTCAATCGTCATGTTGGTTTATAAAAATAAAAAAAGAAGAAGAAGAAAGAAAAGGAAGAACAAATAAATAAAGAAAGAAAGAAAGATATAATGCAACAAAACTTTATTTTACGTGTCCCTACAGCATTTACGCATAAATCAGATATAACAGAGTACTTCTTTATATTCTTCCATTTATATAAGCTAGTTTTCCTTGATTCTCATAAAATAGTATGGCTTGCGTGTTTATATGTAACTTCTATTCCTGGGAATAAGTTTTAATTAGCTCCATTTTATCAATTTTAAATGTTTGTGTGTGCAAAATTACTAATTGATTTAACTGCATATTTTTTTGGGGAGGGGCTCCATCTATGATTACATCAACATTTGAATTGTGAAATTATCAAGGAGAGAGGGAGAGAAAAAAATACTTTTTACAATGTTCAATACCTGCATGAACAGAAAGTCAAGCATCCAACTGATTATATGTATGTAATGGAAAACAGGTCAATTTATCGATGAAACAGAAAAGGGTATTTTAATTTTGATAAATATGTTGAACCGCTTACTTCATTGTACTACCATATAGCAAAACCATAAAAGGGGTTTCTTTTTATTTTGAGCGTTAGTTAGCGTACTTTCAAACCGTTCTTCTTTCTACTAGTTTTATCTCGAGAATAAAATATGGACTTGATCAGAGAACGTCGTTTACCTACAGCAACGTACCCAATTCGAGGCTTTTTCCATTTCCTTCATCATCCTGGTCGACATGCAGGTCCCATTGGACTCTCAATTCTCAAGGTAGTAGCAGCTAGTGCTGTCGCTATTGTTCCTTTGTATAAGTTCACGTATGACTTTCAACGCGGTATGATCGGGGCGATTTATAAGCATATCATGACCGATTCACCTTTTCTTTCTTCTGCCTTGACAAGTTTAACAAGCTCGATCGTGTTCTTTTTAGAGACATCCGCTATTACGTTAGTACTGGGAGGACACTTTGTTGGATCAATTGAAGATCGATTATTTGACTCAGTTATGGAAGAAAGAAATGGCTTACCAGTAAAGAAGGAAGAGATACCTGTCATTGCTGAAAAGGTGGGAGGACCAGCTTCTTCATTACGTCTGGAGCATCCATTCTTTTCTCCGATGAATTTAATGATTATGAGTGCACAACAAGAAGAGTCTTTAGCTATGACTTTATTACAACCTGCCATCTTTGTCATGACATTACCATTGAACCTTGTGCCGTTTGTGGGTCCAATTTGCTTTATCTCAATTCAGGCATTCTTTGTAGGTGGTAAAGCACATCGAAGATACTTTAAGTTATATAATTGGTCTCTTGCTCAACGTCAAAGAAGAATTGAATATCACTTCTGGCAGTATCAAAGGTTTGGTATGGTAGCTAGTGCTTTGGAAATGATACCTTTTCTTGGTTATTTGTTTATGTATACAAATTATATTGGGTAAGTGAGAGAAGAAGATGTACAGATTGACGTTTGGAGTATATACTGACAGTTTTTTTTTAAAGCGCTGCTTTATGGGCAATGGATTTACATGATGCTAAATTACTTATACCTCTTTCTTCCAAGAAATCATCATAACTTTTATCATAAAGAAATTCTTTTTTTTTTTCTTATTGTGTCACTGGTAAATTATCTATTAGAGATATTAAAGAAATACATAAAACACATAAAGTTACACACAGACATTTTTATTTATTTACAATTTTGATTTGCCATAAAGTGAGCCACCATCTACAGTGATCGTAGCACCTGTAGTGTATTGACCAGCACGAGAAGACAAGTAAATACAAGTACCTGCAATATCTTCTGGGGAACCAATACGACCTACAGGGATATTGGCAACAATGGAATCATGATATTTTTCTAAGGTAGCTTTCATCATTTTAGATGGGAAAGCTCCAGGACCAATCACGTTTACACGAACGCCTCTTTCACCTAATTTACCAGCCATATGACGAGACATGTGATGAAGACCTCCCTTAGATGCAGAATAAGCATAAGTCTCTTGAGGAGGAGCCTAATAAAAGTAAAATAATGTTTAGTAAAAAAAGTATGCAATGCAAAGATATTATTCATATTGCTTACTCTGATACCATCAATAGAACCAATATTAATTACAGAAGTCGTATCTTGCTTAGTTGCCTTGGCTGTCAAAAGTGGGAGACAGCTAAAAAAAAAAATGAATGAATTTAGGAAATGTTACACCGTGTATCTGTGACACACTTACGCTTGAGTTAAAGTAAAAATACGCTTCAAGTTCAAATTGATTACTTTTTCAAAAGCATTATCAGGAAAAGTGTCAACAGACTCGTTCCAATTTGCGCCAGCGTTGTTTACTAAAACGTCAAGATCTATATTATATTACAAGTGATTTAATAAGGATGCGCTATAACAATCCTTCCTCTTTGTGCTAAGCTACTTACGGTCTTCTTTCTTCGAAAGTTCGCTAACTAATCTGTTGACTTCTTCCAAACTTTGTAAATTGGCAGGAATTGCAAAGCATTGACCGGGACCAAGCTTTGTTAATTCTTCAGCGACCTGATTTTCAAAATTATTTAACAAATTGGAGATTATTTGCTATGTGTTTTTTTTTTTACCTTGTAGCAAACATCAGCAGAACGACTAGTAATATAAACTTTGGCACCTGCAGCCACAAACCCCTGTATAATTGATTATATCAGCTCACCATTATACATATATTTAGATATCAGTACTTACGGTAGCGATCATTTCACCAATACCCCTGGAACCACCAGTGACTAAGACGATCTAAAAAAAAAAGAGCGTCGCTTAGAAATAATTAGCAGCTATATAACAAGAGGAAAGTATACCTTGTCTTTAACAGTAAATAAATTAGAATAATCCATTTTACTTTTTATTCAGTTAGAAAGAAGAAGAAAAAAGAAATAATTAAAAAAAAAATAGTCATTTATTTGTGATTTTTTTTAGGGCATAGAATTTAAAGATGACTAACGATTTTTCTCAAGATTATTTTTTAGGCTTATGCTCAAAAATAAGCTTCTTTTCGTAATATTTAATCAACTAGGGTTAAAAAAAAAGAAAGAGAGAGAGGTAAATTTTATTGTCTGATCACATTTTATTATAATACATACTTTTTCAGGAATTTTCTTAGCGATAACTGAAGTCTTGTATAAAGCAAGCTTACCGTCGCGCCTGTTTTAAAAAAAATAAAGTTAGCAAAAATAAAGCAATTTGACAATATTTATAAATAACTTACCATCTGACAAGACCATATAATTCATCTTTGTCACCGTTGCTAACAGTTCTAACCACAATTACCTTTGCAGCTTCCTTCCAGCTATTTTTCATTCTGAAATTTTCATCCTTAATTTCACTTTCCGAATAATCTTCATCATCATCAGAATCAGTAGAGTACTCAACAGTCTCAATCTTACGCTTCTTGGTTTGGGTATCATTCTTTGCGGTTGTGGAAGGAGGAGTTTTCTTTTTGGTACCACCAGTAGCGGCAGGAACAGGTGCAATCGATTTGTTGGATCTTGTTTTACGTGGAGCATCAATATCAACTTCAGGTGTTTCGTCAACTGTCAATACTTCTTTTTCCTTCTTTTCCTCAAGATTTTCACCCTTCAAGATCTTTTCGACACGAATGCGTTCTTGTTTTCCTCCTTTAGTAGACCAATATTTATCTACCAACTCCTTAGCATTATCACTATATAAGTTGAGTTAGAAAATAAAATAAAAAATAGTTTGTTTAAAACCAAAAAACTTACACTGACTCACTAGACTCCCAAGTATTTTCATCGGCAGAATATCCTTTCCATTTGATTTCAAACAAAAGTTTTTTTTTCTAATTTTTTTTTTTTTTTTAGCTTTTCGAATCTACAATTTTTATTTTGTAATCATAGGGTACTTACATTTTTATTACCAATAAGTTTATGAGAGTTGATATATTCAACTTCGTACTCTTCCTCTTCTTCTTTTGGTTGTTGCTTACCCATTTAGATTGTAATATATGTAGAAATAAAAAAAGGTGAAAAAGAGAAATAAGTAAAGAAACGAGAAACGCGTTTTTATTTTACACGCTAAAGTAACGTGACTGTTTCTAATACCAAAACGATAAACGCTCGTTGAAGAATAGAAGTTTTTAACGAATCTATATTCAGGTCTATGTTTGTTTTCATGATGCACGTATATTGAGGAGTGGCCCTTTTTCTTACTCACCTACTCTCCCTGCCACCACTTGCTCATAGGAAAGGATGCCGAAATCGCCTTTTCTCATAACAATAACGTCATATAATAAACATCCGTAAACAAAGAATTTTTGGGTACCAGAACCTCTCCTCCATTTTTTCGGTGCAACATTCTTCTTAAAGTTAGAATGTGAAATTTTTGCTCCCCAAAATAGCTATTATTGGAACCAATCATATGGGTTACTGTGGACTGCTCTCATCAGAAAGCACCAATCACACTCTTGCAATATCAGTTATCAAATGGGTTTGGTCTTGGCGTCTCCAAGTTCACTTTTCTTTCTTCTGTTTACTCTATTTGTTTAATATGGCTCTTTGATAAATTTGCATGATTCTTCAGAACAATTGCAACTAAAAATTAACATGAAACGATACCAACATGCAAAGAAATATTAGAAATCTCTTTCTTTTTTTGCGCCCTTAAGAGCTTTGGGTTGCTATGCTTGTTTCTTTGATGTGGATTTTTTCTAACATCAAAATTGTCTTGAAACCATGGCCATACTACTGGAGACTATAATAATTCAGAGAAAAGCAATCTTATTGTCTTATCATAAAATTGATAAGGCATATAAGTAAACTCTTCTCTGAATAATGTATCCCGCATTAAAAAAGTGGAGTAAATTTTTAGGGTAGCAGTGAATATTGCTAACTAAAAAATTTTCTTCAAAATATATTTAAATGTCCTCTTATTAAGGACTGCTGTGCCAAGATTCTAACTACCCTTAGACTTAACAAACATTTCTATTACTTCCAGACCTTGTTGGTGGGCTGTACGACGAGAGATCCGGCGGATCCTCTTCTGGCCTCCAACTTTAGTCAGGTTTTATTATAATAATGGGGAAGAGTGAGATAATAAGTTTATATTAAAAGACAAAAAGAAACATAATATTAATAAGGAGGCTGGGTAACACTATTGTACTATTACTACCCGGTCTGGTACAAAACTATTGGACTTGAAACAACTGGAAGCTGCTGGTAATAGCCGACGGTGCTATTGTATTTTTATAGTAACTGTTTCCTTATTTTCTACATAATAGCCGTGTAAAGTCACACCACAACAGGACTTAAATATCTGATGTCTCTTGCAATTGGATATATAGGTGGTGAACTTGGAAAACAGCATATTAATGACAAATTTTCTCACAAGCGGTTTTTCTGCTATTCTTCACTACTTCTATGCAAAATATTGATTACGTAATACAGTTACAGAAGTGATATGTACCAGCTTTATACAGTGCTTATGGCTTCAATTATAGCGGATTTTTTATGTCAATTCGCGTTAGATGTCGTATTTGCATCATCTCTACTACTTATAGAGACATAATAAGTAGATCAGGGATATAAAACTAAACATTATAATAAAAAAAACATGTTACATATCTCCTCATAATAATATAATACATGTTTAACATTGTATATCATTATCAATATCTTGAACCTAAAGGAAATCCTCTATATTTAAATGCAGATACAATTAACTTCAAATATGATTGCCGATAGAATACCATGAGCAAATATTAAAACTGTTGAGGATGCTTATAGACACAGCTAAATAATAATAAATACGTGATCATTGTAGTTATTATATATATATTATTTTATTATTATTATTATTAAAGCAAGATCATGGTTTAATGCTGGCATAGGCAAACCACATTACTTTCTCATAGGTCAATAACATAACAGGTTGTCATATATGGAAAGTGACAGTAACAAGAGTTTGTTTAACCTTGCATGAATTTCCGATCAAAGTAACTCGCCAATAGATACGCGTAATTATAACTGAGAAGAATCTAGAATGTAACACAGGAAGAAGACATTATATCTGTGGTGAATCCACAATAGTAAATATGGTAGATCTAAATCATAGCCAATAAAATTGAGCATGCTTAAATAAACTATCGTAAATTTACAATGGATAAATAAATAATTCCTTCCAAGCATATATGATTCGCTTGGATATTATATTCAAATGGATAAACATAAACTATCTTTAAAAATACACATCCTTCAATCATATCAATTGAATGAATGGTATAATAATTATCATGACAATATTATATATATAAAAGCCTAAACCATCTACCGACATTATTAGTATAAATAGGATACATTATTTAGACAACATAGAATAACTTAATCTTTATTTTTATAATAAAACCTACCCCGAAAGGAACTCTAAATATACTTTTATATCTACTGTTTTTTTTACTACTTTTTTTCCGCAAGAAATATTCTCCAAATTAGAGCCTATTTCTTCACATTTTTTTATATTTACAAAAACCCCTTTCAATCAATTTATCAAGAATGTCTGTTTACGAAGGTTCCTCTACTCTTAGCGAAGAAGTTGGTTCTGCTGCTGGTTCTCCTGTCCTTACATCTGGTCAAGTAGGTCAAGAAGATGTACCTGACATGATTGAAGTAACTACTGCTGCTTTAGAAGGTTCTTCTATCTCAGGTGATGAATCTGAATCATCTGATGCTATGGATGTGGATCCTACTTCTGTGACACCTTCTGGAACTGAAGTCATCTTGTCTACTCAAGAAGTTATCATTAAGCTTGGTGAGCAACGTGATGAACTTACCAAGGCTTATGGTGCCACACTTACAAAGGTTGGTTCTGTACAAGATCACTTGAAGAATGCTGAACGTATGCAAGAAATCAAGAGACTTAATGAACATATCGAAGTCCTTAGTCGTACTTTGACTAGCAAGCATTCTCCTCTAGGTGAAGCACGTCAAAATTCGAACAAGGCAGGAAAGAAGACTATGACGGGTATTCCTCTTTCAAGATCTGATATTCCTAAATTCAATTTGAGACATCAAACCGAAAATCACTTTCCCAATAAGGAACCGTTTGATACTGTCGATCAATTTTTGCGTGAATTTGAGAAGATCGTTAATTCTGCTGGCTTGGATGTTTCTGAAGTTTGGTTGAAGCTCATTCCTCTTTCACTTCATCGTGACTATGATACTTGGTTGTGTGATGACTTGTCTAAGGTGGGATCTTGGAAACAAGCAAAACTACTTTTCCAAAAGAAGTTTGGTCAATCCATGGCTAAGGTACTTGCTCGTAGAAGAATTATTACAATGCGTATCCGCCCGGATGAAACTGCCTCTGCCTACCATATGAGATTCAATAAAGGTGCATCTGAAGCTGGGTACACTAAGGGTAACAATATCGTGGCTGATATCTTTTTCAATTCTCTTCCTGATGCTTGGCAAACTCAAGTAAGCACGGTCCTCTCCTCTCTTCAAAAGGATATTGACACTTGGGAAGTGGAAGATGTTGCTCAAGCCGCAATCAATGTCTTTGGTGATAAGGTACCTGGTTCTGAAGCTGGAAGTTCTGACCGATCTAATAAAAGAAAGGCTGAATCATTCAAGCATGGTAATGGACCCAATAAACGTAATGCTAGTGATGGTAGTTTATACTGCTCTAGACATGGTGGTAATAAGGCAGGCCATAATGAAAAAGATTGCTTTTCGGTAAAGTCAAATCTTAACAAGAACACCAAGAATATTTTTTTGGGTAACAAGAACACTCCATTCAAGGCTACTGGTAATAACCTCTGCAAATATTGTAAGAAGGACTGGTCGCATGGTCACAAATGTCAAGAATATTTTGATGCCCGTAAGAAGCAAAGTGATCGCCTTATCAATTCAGTTTTTAAGGATGACAACGAAAAACATGATGATGATAAGAATGAAGAAGATGATGCATATGATTGTAAGTATAACAATGCTTTGAAAAAGAAAAATAAATTTAATCCTTTTCATAATCTTCTCACACCCATTATTATAGAAGGAAGGAAACTTATTGGAATGATTGATACAGGATCGAATGTTACTTGTATAAATAAATTCATTTTAGACACACGACTTAATCATATTAAAATAAATAAAAAAGATTTGTCTGGCACTTTAAATTTTCTCTCTCTCGATAATAAGAATAATAAAAATAGTAATATCAAAAGAATTGGTGAAACTGAATTAATGAAAGTTTCATATATAAACGGAATTAGTTTCAACCATGCTTTGAAGTTGTTAAGTTTTCTAATATAATGAGTACAAAGTTTGACCTTCTTTTAGGCACTGATATTCTTGAAAAATTAGGAATCACTTTAAGTGGAGTAGCTTATTGCTGGCCACAAAATCCTAATAGAGAACTTGAACAATTTAAGAATATGAATTTCGATAATGAGAATCAATATGATCCTGAAATCAATTCTGACTATGGAACAAAGGAAGAAAGAGATGCTTTCATGAAGGAAATTGAAGCTTCGGCCAAACGAAACAGAGATATTCCTATTGGTGCATTCTGTTCATTACCCGAGTCTATTGTCGAAATTATTCTGAGACCTGATGCATCAAATTGCTATATGAGACAATATCCTATTGCTCATTCTGTTATTCCAGAAGTTCAAAAACAACTTAATGAGTGGATTTCAAGTGGTTTAGTTGAAGAAACAAAACCATCATCTAGATTCAATTCACCTTTATTAGTTGTTAAGAAATTAGACGCAAATACAAACAAGATTAAATACCGCTGTTGTCTTGATTTGCGCAAAATCAATTCGAATTTATCTAGAAACATTGAACACCACAACAATTTCTTAGTGGATGAGATTCAAGACATTTTAAAAGAGTGGCTAAACCAGGAATGGTTTATACCAAAATTGATTTAAAAAATGCATACCATAGTTTCAAGGTTCATGAAAATAGTAAAGAAATTCTATCTTTTCAATTTCAGAATAAGACCTACTGCTGGAAAGGTTGCGCTTTTGGCTTATCTACTATTACAAGTATATTCTGTCGTGTAATGAAGATTCTTTTAGGACCCATTGTAGGAGTCGAATCTTATGTTGATGATTGTGTTGTAGCAAGTAAGCCGGAAGTTCATGCTACTCTTGTAAAAAAGGTACTAGACGTTCTTACTGAGGCAAACTTAAAAATCAACTTTGATAAAACGCAGTACATGAAAAGAACAATGTATTTATTAGGTTTCGTTATTGGTCCTGGTATTACTACACTTGACCAACGTAGATTATCTAATATTGATAAATGGGCAATTCCTAAAACGGCATCACAAGTTAGACACCTTATGGGTTTAATTACTAGCATGAGAAATTATATACCTGCTATTGCACGTTTAGCTGCACCTCTTGATCAATTAAGAAATGACGACGACGTTAAAAATAAATGGAGCCCTGATCATACTAAACGATTTGAAGCCATTAAGGAAATGCTCTTATCTAAAGCAGTATTGCACACCTATGATCCAACAAGAAAGTTGTACCTTGAATGTGATGCAAGTTTATATGGCTTGGGAGTCGCTCTTACGCAAAGAGATGACCATGGTCGTACACTGTTTATTGCGTTTGCAAGCAAAAGTCTTGATAAACATGGTAGATTATGGAGTACCAATCGTCGCGAAACACAAGCAATCTTGTTTGGTTTGACTCGTTTCCGTGAACTTTTACTTGGAAATCCTAATGTCGAGATTCAGACGGATCATCGTGCATTAACATATTTATTCACTACACCTAATTTGAATCGTACATTACAACATGCCATGGTAACGATCAATGAATTTGGAACTCCAGCTATCGTGTATAAAAAAGGTATTTTAAACACTTTACCCGATAAGTTATCTCGGCTTTATCCCCCTATTGAGGAAGATCAAACCCTGGAGGGAGAGATGGATACTGCCATAAAGAAGTTACAAGATTTTATATTAGTGAAAAGATCTGAAAAGACAAAAAAGATGTTACAAAATAAGGAGTTAACAAAAGATAAAGATACTTTTATTAAAAAGGTCAGAACGAATAAACCTAAATACAATGAAGGAAAAGAATTAAATATTTTGGCAACACAATTAACTGACCAAGAATTTAAACATGCTACTACTGAATATATAGCTCCACCTGTTAATGAAAGGCAAAAGTTGATCCATGACACACATATACTTGGACACTTTGGATCTGAAGGTGTTGTTAAATCGTTATTATCTGAAGGTTTATATTGGAATACCATGTATAAGGATGTAAAGGATGTTCTGTTGTCCTGTAAGCCTTGTGCTATGCATAATATAACCAAAAGAGGATATAATCCAAAACGATCCATTGTTGCGTGGGAACCTTTTACCTTTGTCAGTTTTGATTTATGTGGTCCATTTGAAATCACAAAATCCAATAACGTATACATCCTAGTACTTGTAGACATCTGTACAAAATATATAATAGCTCGACCTATTCCTAACAAGCAAAGTAATACCATTGCAAAAACATTAATGGATATATTTTGTGACTATGGGTTACCTAAAATTTGTTTATCTGATAATGGTCGTGAAGCAAGCAATAGTTTGATGGCATTCATAACCAAAACACTTGGTATTCAACACAGGTTTAGCACACCCTACTTTCCCCAGTCCAATGGAGCCGCCGAAAATGCTGTGAAGGTTATTCAAAACACTTTACGAAAGTTATGTGGTAATGACACCAGTGATTGGGATGAAAAGGTGTCACTAGCTCAATTATGCGTAAATATTAAATACCGTCATAGAACAGGTAGTACTGCATTCTCTTTAATGTATGCTCGTCAGATGAATCGTCCAAAAGATTATACTGGTGAAGATGACATAAAAAGACCAATGACAATTGATGAGTTAGAGAAAAGAGTCGAAGTCATGAGTGATATAGTTTTTCCAGCTATTAAAGAAAGAACTCAGAAAATTTTAGCAGAGTGTGACGAAAAATATAATAAAAAGAATTATATATTAGACATACCTGTTGGCACCACTGTCATGGTAAGACTGCCGCAAAGAGCAAGTAAACTATCAGTTTTATATGAAGGGCCATATATTGTACACGGAAAAACAAAGGCTAACAATTACATCTTGAAAACGGAAATGAATGAATTGTTACACCGTGATTATACTCCTTCTGAATTAAAAGTTGTTACTATCGACGAAACAGCGATCGAAGATGAACTTTATGTTGTAGAAGAGATTAGAGATCACCGAGTTGAGAGTGACGGAACTAGATCATTTCTGGTAAAATGGCAAGGTTATGGTGAACGTGAAAATAGTTGGATAGACGCTTCACAGTTTAGTACTCCTGAACCTATTGCTAAATATTGGAAAAAGTTGAAAGAGATTAAACTATTAGAACAAGAAAGAAAAGCTAAGTTAGTTGAGTCATCTAAAACTAAACGTAAAGACATACCTAAATCAGGGAATAAACATAATAATAGTCGACGTAATGATGGAGTTGAGTCTTCGACATCCGAAAAGAAAAGAAAATTGTCAAATAATAAAGAACAAACTACTGGTGAAAACTCAACGAGTTACAGACGTAGTAAACGTAGAAAGAATTAAATAAGGAAAAGGAAACTTGATAACTCAAAGAGAAACTAAAAAAAAAAAAAAAAAAAAAGTTTACTGATAAGAGTTACGAGTCATATCTATTAAATGAGGAAAAATTAATCCCATGGGCTATAAGAAATCGGAGAACAAAATTAGTCGCGATTTTATAAGGTGCATAAATAAATTAATTTGGAATTATGAAATATATAAACTATTCTTCTATTTTACTTGATCTATGTTACAACTGCAATTGTAACAAGTGGAGGGCCATGTGGTGAATCCACAATAGTAAATATGGTAGATCTAAATCATAGCCAATAAAATTGAGCATGCTTAAATAAACTATCGTAAATTTACAATGGATAAATAAATAATTCCTTCCAAGCATATATGATTCGCTTGGATATTATATTCAAATGGATAAACATAAACTATCTTTAAAAATACACATCCTTCAATCATATCAATTGAATGAATGGTATAATAATTATCATGACAATATTATATATATAAAAGCCTAAACCATCTACCGACATTATTAGTATAAATAGGATACATTATTTAGACAACATAGAATAACTAATCTTTATTTTTATAATAAAACCTACCCCGAAAGGAACTCTAAATATACTTTTATATCTACTGTTTTTTTTACTACTTTTTTTCCGCAAGAAATATTCTCCAAATTAGAGCCTATTTCTTCACAATATCATATCAAATTATTATCATAGCAAAATTATATCATAGCAAATTACATCACATCTTTATTATCATCATTATAACTTATAACCAATAATCATCATGAACATACTTACCTTTACCATATTTATATACATCTTCTATGATATCAATTGATATCACTTTCCGTATGTTTCCGCTAAAGAAAACATATAAATATGACCATCATTTAGATAGTTTTCCCCTTGTCTGATTTTATATCTTTCTTTCTAAATAAAAACTATCGTAACAGAGTTTTAACAATACTTTCTTCGTATCTTTTATTTCCTTTAAGCTTTACCTTTTATTTCTCTTTCCCATCCAAAACAAAAACATAAATTGGGATTAAATAAAAATATGTTGTGAACGAGCACATTATATTCTCATATAATTATCATATGCTCTCTACTCTTTTACTTAATTGGTTCTTTTATATAAATCACATCATCGTATTTATTGACATAAATCTCCTTTTATATTAATTATCAGGTACAGCAGCCAGTTACATTAACTTGGTTAATCTTCAGGAACTAGTTTATCCATCATGACAAGCAACGTGAGCAGACTGATGGTCGAAACCTAGGTCAGCAGGTTTCACTATTCATGCAACGCCTCTTTAATTACTATTTTACTATTATATATAAACTAAGATGCTTTTTGTATCTTTTAATAAAGTTTAGTTTATTTTTGCAGTCTGATTATTTAACCTTTGTTATATATTTTTATTGTACTTTATTTTCGTTTGTTCTATATCTCATTTATAGCTCGAACATCTCAAATAAAAACTAAAATAGATTCTCAATTTATATTAATAAATAGAATAAGAGATATTTACTGTTAATAGTCGCGATACAAGATTAGCTACCCCTTGTGTTGGGATAAGAACGACTATTACCAGCAAAAATACATTATTATTCATCTATTAATAATTAAGCTATATTATATTACCCGTATAAAAAATAAGAATAAAAAGAATAACTAACGCTGCCTGTTGGAATAAAAAGTATCCCAACAACTGTCAATTCAATCCCAAAAACGGGAAAACATAATTCAATCCAAGTAGAAGAACAATAGGTAGGATTGACCGAGTCGTACAATAAAAAATAGTTCTTTGTCAATTAAAGTAAAAGCATTTACCAATGAAATCTGTAGCAATAATGGATCCCAGCAGATCGATAATTAACCCTGTAGTAATATAATTACAAGGTACAATTGATCAGGGACATATATTGTTATCCAGTCGGATAGACAGAATCCAAGATTATTTATGGTCGATTCGAAAGAGTAGAACGTTTATATTCAAAAGCAGAGGAATTGGGTATAGATTCATTTAAACCCATCAAAAGATGGTCCCTTTCAAACACAATCATCAAGATATTCAGGATATATAAATATGATTATTATTTTAGTTTAGAAGAGTTCTTTTCAGTTTTATTTTATAATAAAAATTACCTAAGTCTTTTCTCATTAAGCCGTCGTATTGTCCACAGTATTTACTCCTATAATTAAACAGAATACAACAATTACATATTATATAGTTTATAGCTATAATACACTGTTTTGGATGGGAAAGAGAAATAAAAGGTAAAACTTAAAGAAATAAAAGATACGAAGGAAGTATTGTTAAAACTCTGTTGCGATAGTTTTTGATACGCGTAATTATAACTGAGAAGAACCTAGAATGTAACATAGGAAGAAGACATTATTATATCATAATATCAAATTATCATCATAACAAAATTATATCGTAGAAAATTACATCATATTCTTATATTATCATCATCATTGTAACTTATAACAACCAATAATCATCATGATCATACTTACCTTTTTTACCATTTTTATATGCATCTTCTATGATATCAACTGATATCACTTTCCTCCGTATGTTTCTGCTAAAGAAAACATAATATAAATATGACCATCATCATCATTTAGATAGTTTTCCCCTTGTCTGATTTTATATTATCTTTCTTTTTTCAAATAAGTAAAAACTATTGTAACATAGTTTTAACAGTACTTTTCTTCGTATCTTTATTTATTTCTTTAAGTTTTATCTTTTATTTCTCTTTCCCATCCAAAACAATATGCCGTTCCCGGTCTTTAATTATCATATTGTGCAGGATCCAAGTCAGATTCCTTCAAAATGTTTGATCTAATTATTGTCTCTTCTTCTTCAGGCTTTCAAAGCAACCTTTTATTATGCCAAATAATACATGCTTGATAGTGGTTCTTGCAGTCGCGTCAAAATATGATTTGTTTGCAGCTGGCATTTGGAACTTCCTTCGAAATTGTTTCTAGTATGGCTTCTTGAAAAAGGTGGTGGTAGCATAGTACCACAGTTGACATGGCAGCGTACGCCGCATCACCAAGTACGCGCTAACACAACCAGGTTCTTCAAATAAGTAGTGATTAAGGTGGGGACGCGTACTTTCATTAAATATCTTCGAGCCTTATAAGAATCCGAGCATACCTGTTGGAATTCGGTTTGAAGGTTTTTATAAAATTAAGAATAAAATAAAAAAAAAGGCGATAAATTAAATGACAGCGAACAAAGGGGGTTTTTTATTTATTCAACAAAATTAACTGAGAGCTTCATATTTCTAAACTATGCCACTATTTATATTATTGCTAAAGATATGTTAATGACATAATGTTATAGTATTATATTATTTAGTCTAATTTATTATTATCAGCTCTAATGTCGTCTAGCGTGATATATAATAATTTATTATTTTATGCTTTTAGTTTTGCATGATGTAAGTAGAACAGTGTAGTAGGTGTTTGTATCTGATATATGACAAGTACTGGATTACCCTGTCATAGCGCTCAATCGAGGTAACACAATAATTGTGGTAGTATTTACCTGTTTCTCGCAAGAGATTACTTTTCATAAAATAAATAATATAATAGTTATCGCTATATTAATAAAAAGCACAATTAACCAATTACTGTTTGGCAATATTACAAGCAGCCCATAAATAGAAACGAACAACTCAACTGATATTATCTTGTATAAAAGGTAGTTTAACTCCATCAGTTATTTTTGTTGTGAACGGGCACTTTATATTCTCATATAATTACTATGCTCTAATGTCCTTCACTACTTTACGATACTAGAATTTTATTTACACTACAATAATTATCTAATTGGCTAATATATAAATCACATCATTGTCTCTATGATCAACAAGCCTCTTTTATAATTATCAGGTACAGCTACCAGTTATAATACTTGGGGACCTTTTGTCTTATTTTCAGCAACATGTTTATTGTAATAGATCATAGATCATGACAATGTTTTACAATTAATGCTTCGCTTGTTTAACTTCTATTTACTATAATATATATAACCAAACACTTTTTGTACCTTTTAATAAATTTTAGTTTATTTTTGCAGTCTGATTTATTTTAACTTTGTTATATATTTTTTATTGCTTTTATTTTTGTTTGTTCTATCACTATAATAGCTCAAACATCTCACAACATCATCTTCTTGCAAGTTGGTAGAGTTATGTCTATGAGTAGTAGATTAAAAGAGATTCATAAATTAGTCTTTGTAATGAGTACGAAGTGATGTTTCATTATTACCTGTTGTGTACTCTTTTTTCCTGAAGAAACATTCTCATTGTACTATATTGTTGAGAGTAGTAGTGAACTTGTAACGCTGTAAAATTGTATACTTTCTTTTATACTCTTGTTTTCCTTGTCTGTAGGGACAGTTGAATACTTTGGAGTTGGTTTTTAATATACCTGACCACCAGCTCTCCTTTCCAAAAGACCCAATAATAATGTTTTAATATTTTGTTGTTGCTGTTGTTGGTTAGACATGTAACTAATAATTAAAATATAATGAATATATAATAAAGAAGCAAGTGACTAACAAAGTTACAATTGGCACTATTATATATTATACCTTAATAATTTCCACGAAATGTTTGTTGAATTAATAATTATGCAGACTGAATACTTTTTTAAAAAAAAACAATTAAATTAAACATTTTAATTAAAACATAAAAATAAAAATAATATGGTTCTCTTATATTCAAAAGAAATATAACTAACCCAAAAGTAACAACGGCATGAAGAATAAAAAAGTTTGTACGTGGTGGTCAGAACTGGGGTGTGTATTTAATACTTTGGTCATAGAAAAGACTCCGTTAAAGAAAAAATTATTATTCAATCAATTCTCAGGATCATCTCATCATCATCGATTGTAACTAGTAGTATAAGCATAACGTGAAATCGCACCACGTATTCCTCTTTTGTTTAAATTTCTCTCTCTCTCGCTCTCTCTCTCTCTCTCTCTCTCTCTCTCTTTCTCTCTCTCTCGCTCTCTCTCTCTCTCTCTCTTTAATTCTAGTCAAATACATATTTACTGACGATAAATTCTGTTATCAGTTTCCAGTTCCTGTTTTTCCGCTTTTGTTGTAACTCTCGCTTTCAGTTCATCAAATTAACTATCATATATAGTCGCTCCTCTCCATTCACAACACTTGTATAATAATCTATTATTATTCTCACCTTTAACCATAATCAAATAATCTAAATCTTGTGTTCCTATCAAATCCTGAATCATCTTGTTAATTATTAATAATCTATATTAATACTGATCAAGGTGACCTTAAATTATAAAAAAAAATTTATGGTACTCATTTGTATTTTCCTTTTATCAAACTACTTTGAAATATAACGTGGTGCTACTAGATAGTATAAATCCCATCTTAAATCAATATTCATACATAATATTGTAAATGCAAGCTACCTTTTTTTTTTGTGATCTTAAGAATGACAAAAGGAAATAAAACACGTCAAACGAAAAAGTATTAAAACCCTTGAAACGGGATCATTTTTACTAAAATCTGAGTTTAACGTATCAGTAACTATACTTACTCATAGAGATAGCAGTTTTTTTACAGCACGACAATACCGCATGATGCAACAATAATACAACGCATTGCTATCGTGCGTTGTAGCAATCTCATACATCCGCTGCGTTGAAAATAATGCGGCACACGATAGGTATGACATCGTTGTATTGAAAGCAACGCATGGCCAACACTGCGTTGAGTTGAAAGCAACGATCAGTTACACAAATAATTAAAGGATATTGTTGAATGGTTATGTATAAGACATCAGGGAGTTTTTTTTTAAAAAAAAAAATATTATAAAATATGAAATATAAAGTTAAAAAAAATAAACAAATAAGAATTAAAAGGATAAACATAATAAAGATGAAAGAGAAATAAATAAATAAATAAAAATAATAAATAAAATAAGTAAGTAAAGAAATAAAAGTGGGAAAAAAAAGCGTATTGAAAGAAATAAACAAATAAAAATAAACAAAGGAAATACTTACTATTGAACTGAATCGTCAAGCTGTTACCTCTGCAATTAGATGGTCCAAGGAGAATATAACCTAAAAAAAAAAGGGAAGCAATAATTAAATAAAAGGAAGAGAAAGAAAGCCAGGCCGTATTATCATGTAAGTCGTATTGTTTTAAAAAAAAGAGTGTTTTATTACTTCACATACATACATATAAAGTACGGGAGAGGGGGGGGGGGGTTTCTGTATAACAAAAGGGGATAAAAGCAAAAAAAAAGATTAGTCTGGATTATGATTGCTTTTTTTTTTTTTTTTTTTGACTATGCGTTGCATTGAGACCGATAGGTATGGCATCGGTGTGCTATCACATCGATCGTTGAAGGTATTTTCAATGCAACAATCGGTTGTTGCACGCCTCGTTGTATTGGAACGACCTCTATCTCTACTTATTCACCTAACGCATTTAGTGAAAGTGACTCCCTTTGAGAGTTTTCAGTGCTTATTCGTTTTACGTGATATATGTAAAAAATTATAACAATACTTCCAACTGGGTACATGTTTTCGATGACCTCTGTGAGTGTCTTAGCAATTTTTTTATAATCATGATCCTGTAAATAGCTTTTTGATAAGTTTAGCTAATTCAGGAACAATAACTAGTTGAGAAAATGCTAGACGATCGTCAATAAAATTTTCTGTTAAATTTTAGAGTAGTCTTCAAAACCTTTAGGTTGTCTATTGAAAACGATTGCAAAAGGACAAAAATTGTGTAATTTTAAATACAAAGAAAGAATGAAAAGTTATTTATTATTATTATGTATTATTATTGTGAGCAAGTGTATATGGTAATAAACTGTCTCTTGTTTTTATTCCCTGCATAGTGTCTTCTATATAAACCAAAGGTTCGTCATTTTCACTCTTCTCTTCTTACTCGAGTACAAGACTCTCACGAAACAGTTTATCCTTTGGCTCATCCACCAACATGTTGTGAAGGATCACGCATACCATTATTCACCCGGACAACGCTTCATCCAATGTGTCTTCCTCTTTGACAGGGTGTCTTAATTGCATGAGACTACTGAATCTACTTTTCATAATCCCGAAGCAGTGCTCAATAGCTGAATGAGCCTGATTAAATTTATTTCGGCGCTAGAAAGATCACTATTACGGGGTTGTTTATAATAGGGAGTCATGAAGCTAACAGTAGCAGCATGGGAATAGTCAGCAAGCATATATTCGCCTTCATTGAGATGAAATCCCGGAGATTCTCTTAAACTTTTATTAAATACGTGAGAATTGTGTATAGATAAAAAAAAAAAAAAAAAACTTCTGTTACTGTATATACGTTTTGTATTACAAATACATCTAGCTCTGAAGTGTTAAAAAGCTAAGTGCTGAAGGTCACCAAGATGCTATCATTATAAGGCTCGACACTTTTTTGTGAATGGTTTTGTGTAGACATTGATTAATGAAGTTCCGAAATGGATTGAGATTAGAAATATCGAATTGATTCCATGGAATTATGAATATATCTGTATGTAGGCTGTCTAGATCTGGTAGCCATGATACGTACTTTGGTGGCTGGGAGATAAAAAGATCCACGTCGTTTTGGCCAAAATTGGTGTTGAATATGTTGAAATATACGCGTGGGTATATCATCCAGTTGTTATTTTGATATGGTCGACGAAATTCATTGTGCTGTTGATACCCGCAATATGACTGGACTAAATTGTTAATCCTCGTGTAATGACAAGATAAATTTAAAAGAGAAAAAAAAAAGTTAACTTAGCATTTAGAAAATAGAATATGGCATATTTAGTAATCTAAGCGAGTTAAACAAAATAAACACCTTTTGGTTACAAAAGAAACGTAAAGGTAGTTACAGATAAAAAGCATAGCAAATGATAGAATATGAGTTTGTTCATAAAAATATCATGCGCGTGTTATAAATGTAAAAAATATATTTTTTGATGCGACTAATTCTCTGGATTAGCAAAAAACCATATTTCTTATTTCTTATTTGAGCGTCCCAACCAATTCTGTTAGAATTTATTTTGACACTTTGAATTGGAAACTTTGACATGAAAATAAAAATTATGAAATGTGATTTTCCCACCCACACCCACCTTGCCTCGCTCTTGAGATCAATTATTATTATTACGTTTAACAAAAAAAAAACTATAGATTTTGCTTTTCGGTGACACTTAAATAAGAAGAAAATAAAGCGAATTGAATAGCTTTTATTTTCATGTTGAAGTATATCCAAATATCGCAAATAGTCTACATAAAAATATTTTACTTTTTTTTTTTTTTTTTTTTTTTTTAATTGTTGCAATTGTCATTATAAATTGTTTCATCGTTGTAATACTTTCGAAATTAAAAAAGACTGATGGAATTAAGGTTTTCTTGTTTAATTGGATTTCTCTGATAATGCGATTAAAAAAAAAACCTATTATATAAGAAAAAAAAAGGGGGGGGGGGGAATACTCCATCAAGAGATTCATATCACTAATTTGTTGGTCAATTATTAATAAATATGTAATACACATCATGTGGTAATAAACAAGCAGCAAAAGTACCTACAATACCTTCAAAGTTTTTTTTTTTTTTTTTTAACTGTATGTGTACGGTGAAAAAAAAAATACTGGCATATTTCATATCTTTCTGAACATTATATAAAGTTGTACCTGCTGCATCCATAGCAACTACATTAGATGATTTTATTTCAAAAAAAAAAAACTGGTGACGAGATATGACTATTGAGTAATCAAAATTACGTTGATTATTTAATCCATGCATATATTATAAATTTCTTCATGTTTATAATCTATTTACCTTAGTCAATTTATCGTTTTTTGGAGTGTTAATTATCAGTAAACCTGGATCCTGCGTTCATAATACGAATTAAATTTTTTTTCAATCCTATTGGCTAAATCTGAAATGCATTAAAAAACAGCAATATGTCATGATGATTTTTTTTTTATTTTATACATCTTTTTTTGCTTTAAAGTACTACTATCAACATTATGGCTTCAGTAAAGTTTTTTTTTTTAAGAAAAAAAAAAAAAAAAAGAGAATAAAACATATTTATAAATACTGACGAAAAAAAAAAAAAAAAAAACTTTTGTTGAGTCTAGTTCTTTTTTGAGGATTACCACTTTCCAAGTGAACTTTATAATCGAGAAACAGGTGATTTCACTGCACCCATTCGAACCTTACTTGATTTTGCACCTCATATTCTTCAAGAATTACCCAAGCAAGAAAAAGTAAACATATATAAATGTTATGTATAAAAAGGTCAAAGACTAAAGCTTTTAAGAAAAAAAAAAATAGGACCAAAAACCAATTCATTCCGAAGCTCAAGATTCATGGACAAAAAAGGTCTTACCTTCCACAGGATATCTAAGTGCCTTACTTAATTCAGAAAAGACAAGAGCCGTATCTGATTTTATTATTCAATGCGGTACTGAGTATATGAAAACAACCAGCGAGAGAAAAAGAGAAGAAGAGAGACTGAAACGGTTCAAGAGAGAAGAAAAGGAACGAAAGAGAAGAGAGAATCAATCAAGCTGGTTTTTCAAGCGTGAAATTTCTTCCTCTTCAGAAGATGAGGAGGAAGTAGAACAAAAATTACAAAAGGAAAAAGAGAAGAAGGAAAAAAAAGAAAAAGAGAGATCATCAAGCGAGACAATGACAACAAAATCAAATCAGGAGGAAGTATCCGGTCCTAGTAGTGCAACAACAAATAATGCCATCATGACATCTGCTGTAGCAGCTAGTATGTTATCATTATCACTTTACTCTACGTATCAAGCGAGTGTCAACTTTAGCGATATCTCATTTCATAACCAATTAGAGCTTATTATCAGTCAAGTAGAATCGATTATTCAAAGTACAGAAGTTTGGATTGAAGAACATGAAAAGATGGGAGATAAAGTACCTAATCAAGTCAGAACTGATCTTATGTATATAAAAGAATTGGTAGCAAATTTAATCAAGTAAGTGTATATATAAGTATAAAAAAAATTTGAAATAATTAAAAATCGTTGTATAGTCTTGATCCTCGGGCGAATAAAAGAGTAGAAGCGGCAGGTTGGGGAGTAGGTGCAGTAGGTGGATTATCTGCCTTAGGAGGATTTGTGCTGGGAAGTACGGCTGTTTTGACAGGAGGTACTGCATTGGCATTAGGTGGAGTGATTACCATGGTTTCTGCCAAGGCACATTCAGCTGGTAAAAGTCAACTCGGTGCTCGCTTATTAATGGAAAATCAAGTACGTGAAAAAGTCAAGGCATGTCAAAAGAATGAAAAAGAAAGAGAAAAACTGATTCAGAATGGATTTGAAGTGCCTGTCATACCCGATAGAACTAAAAGGGTACATGTGAATGCTGGTGATAAAAGGTAAAAACATTGAAAATGTAATTGAATTCGTTTTATTAAAATACATTGTAGAAAAATTCATGAAGATCCATTAGAAAATAAGACGACGACGACGACGACGACGACGACTACCCCTAGTAGGAAAAAGGAAAAGGTGGCAGCATTACCTGCTTAATTGATTTTTTTTTTTTTCTGTTATGAAATGATCAATTGAATGAAAACATGTCATATCATCACTTTTCGGTTTTTAATAATATGATATAATAAACTATAATTGAGTTGAAGATGGTCAGTGTTTAAACAGTCACTGAGTTAAATTTAATCAGGTCAAAGAAAAAACAAAATTTGTTCTTTTTTTTTTCTTTTTTGTATCTCTTTAGAAAAAAAAAAGGGGGGGAGGCAAAAATAAAATGTCTGATAGTATTGCAAAAGTCTATGCTAATGCAAATATAAGCAAACCTAAAGAATATTATGACTACGAAGCACTTCAAGTAACTTGGGGGTAAATAATAATAACAATAATAATAATAATAATTAGAAATTAGTTCCTGTATACTAAAAAAAAAGTTTTTTTTTTTTTTTTTTTTTAATATAGATCCCAAGATGCGTATGAGATTAGTAAAAAGATTGGTAGAGGCAAATATTCAGAAGTATTCTCTGGAGTCAACACTTTAAATCAACAACAATGTGTTATTAAAGTATTAAAGCCCGTAAAGAAGAAGAAGATTAAGAGAGAGATCAAGATCTTGCAAAACTTGACAGGAGGACCTAACATTGTTGCTTTATTAGACGTTGTCCGTGACCCAGAGGTAACAAAAAAAAAAAAAAAAAAAAAAAAAAAAAAAAAACCAATTCACTCGTATAGAAAAAGCTTTTTATTATTATTATTATTAACTCGATTATATGTATATAGTCTAGAGTTCCTTGTTTGATTTTCGAAAGTATAAACAATACTGATTTTAGAGCATTGTATCCTCATTTCACTGATATGGATGTACGTTACTACATGTATGAGCTTTTAAAAGCACTTGATTATAGTCATTCAATGGGTATTATGCATCGTGATGTTAAGCCTCACAATGTTATGATTGATCACGAACAAAAAAAGGTAAATATATATATATATGTAACTTTATGAGTAGTAGTGTGGGGATATAATAACATGTATATATATAAAAAAAAAACCCCCAGATTCGCTTAATTGATTGGGGTTTAGCTGATTTCTATCACCCTGGAGAGAAATATAATGTACGAGTAGCATCACGTTGTTTCAAGGGACCCGAATTATTAGTTGATTTCCATTATTATGACTATAGCTTAGATTTATGGAGTTTTGGTTGTATGCTTGCTGGTATGATTTTCCGTAAGGAACCCTTTTTTGGTGGAACGGATAATTATGATCAATTGGTCAAGATTGCCAAAGTGATTGGTACAGATAAATTACATGAATATTTGAAGAAATATAATTTAAAATTACACCCTCAAATTCAAAAGACCATGGGAAAGTAAGTATTTTTTATCATTGTTCCTTTATGTAACATAGTGGATTAACTCAAAAAAAAAAAAAAAAAAAAAAGTTCTAGATACCCTGTTAAGCCTTGGAATAAGTTTGTAACAAATGAAAATCAAAAGTACATGTCAGCAGAAGTATTTGATTTATTAGATCAATTATTACAATATGATCATCAAGATAGACCTACTGCAAAGGAAGCAATGAATCATCCCTATTTTGGTAAGTTTTTACAGAAGCTCTTGGTTTTTTTTGTATATATACTTATATTTTTTTATAATAGCCCCCATTAGAGAACAACAACGATAATTATAATAATATTAATATTAATACAGTAATAAATGCGGCATGTTTTTTTTTTATAATAGTCTTTATGCCATTTTATTTAAACAAAAAAAAAATTTTTTTTTTCCGGGCAGAGGACCGAATGTATTATATTAAAGTTTAAGCAAACCCCAACCCCAACCCCCTTTGAAGGGGTTTTCTGTACAATTGAGCTCTCAAACACAGTTGCATTTAAATTGAAGATAAAGGGTAAATCGGTATAAAAAGAAGCTTTTTACCTGTATCTCGGTCAAGTTAAAACAACAAAAACAACAAAAATAAAAAAAACAGTAAAGAATACAAAAAAAAACGTGATTAGGTTTCTTTTTTTATATGTGAGAGATGAATGAATGAGAATGATCATGGGTAATGCTCTTTTTGAGCTTTATTAATTCTCACCCCAAACCGCGTTTTTTTTTTCTTCTGCCAGGATGAGGAGCACCTTCTACGATTTTCCTTTCCAAAACGAAAACACCATCAGAAGATACAACCAAACCTTTTTTTATTAAGAATGTGAGTTTGATAAAATAGACATTTAGTAGAAATAATTTTTACCTTGTACCATGTCTGCCATGCAGTAACCACCTAAATTGGCCTGCCAAAAATAAAAGTCAGGTATGGCAGAACCTGTTTGATATAGATTTTCAAGATCCCGTTGATGTTTGAGTGTAAGTGGATGAAAATCCTGATCTTTAATGACACCCCATTCTGGATGATATTGCTTTGAAGGATTTAAGATGGGAGGAGGAGGAGCTAAAGTAGGATTGGTTGTGTTTACTGCAGAAGAAGAAGAAGAAGTGGTAGTAGTAGTAGTAGTAGTAGTAGTAGTAGTAGTAGATGGAGGTTCATTTGAAGCATTTGTGTTCACAACAACTGCCTGCAGTGGTTGTTGATAATCTGATGGCCAACGTAAAATATCATTGTTAAATAGGACATCTTCTTCCTCTTCCTTTACACCATCATAAGTCATTATTATTAATTATATATATATAAAAGAAAAAATGTACCTATATAAAAAAAAAATTTTTTTCTCTTTTTTATAATTTTTATACAACTAATTAAGGGGTGAACAATTAAAACAATAAGTATATACTGACGAAATACCCCTTTTCTTTACATCATAGTCGTTATCAATGACAAACTCGTGAAAATAGTAAAGAAATCGTTTCATTTTTTCTTGTAAAAAGAGAGAGGACCCTGAGTAAAAATGATATTTCCCCCTTATTCGCACCCCCATCCCCTCTTCTCTCTCTTGTACCCCCTTTTTCTCTCTTTCTCTCTTTCTCTCTCTTTTTTTTTTTTTAATTCAAGTAAAAAAAGGAAAATGTGGCCCGTGTTTAAAAAGATCAACGGTCGTTGAGATTAAATTTTATTTTTGGTTTTCCTCCCCTTTTTGCAAAAAAAAAAAAAAAAAAAAAAAAAAAACTCCCTAAAATGTTGTCAATATTTCTTCTCTGTACCAAAAGTGTTTTTATTAACCAAATTTCGGTCTGGAACCAACCAAAAAAAAAAAAAAAAAAAAAAAAAATCATCCCGTGGTTTACGTCTTTTGTATATATATATATATAAAGTTGGTGTGACAATGTGTTAAAGATGTGTTGTTGATTCGGAAAAGACGGAATAACCGAGAAAAAAAGTTTTTTTTTTTTTTTTTTATGTTACAAGATGAGGTTTTTTATTTATTTATTTTTTTTTAAAAAAAAAAGTGATCTAATGCATATAAAAAAACAAATAAATAGATGATGAGAATACAAGTGTTTTGATGACACGAAATGTCGATTGCATGTTTTTTTTTTTCAGAAAAAAAAAAAAAAGAGTTGGGTGTGTGACATTTATACATGAGAGAAAGGGGATATTATAGAGTTTTTTTTTTTTTTTGGTTTGCAAAAAAAAATAAAGGGTATTTACATAAAGAGTTATTTTCTCACTTGAGGTAAGGACATGAAGGTCGTTTATGACCATATTTACCACACCAAGAACTAATTTTATAATTGATTAAAAAAATATATATATATAGAATCAGTGTTGTTGAAACTTACCATTGACCACCTTGTAAATTTAATGGTTTAATATATTGGGACATTTTTTTTTGTTTAAAAAAGAATTGATTTGTTGTTAGAAAAAAAAAAAAGAGAGAAAGACAGAAAAAAATTATACAAAAATGAATTGATTTTATAGTAAATTAGTGTTGTCAGTTTTTGTCGGATTTGCCTTTTAATTCCTAGTTATATTTTCTTATCATGAAACAATCTTGAATAAATATTATACGCTAAGAAACACACGTTTGAAATGCCCGATGCGTGTGCGTGAAATTACCATCGATCTTCACTATAGAAAAAGAGAGTAATACAAAAAAGACAAGTGTGATGGGTACCTTTCACAATCCTTGACACTTTAGACAGGATAGTGTCATACAAGTTGTCAGATGGTACACACGATATTGACAAGCCTCTCTCTGTCAAGTGAACTAAACTCTCTTCCCCTTTTTAATGAAGTGGAATAAATACAGTCATTGGCGTATTTTTTTTTTCCCAATTGGCGGACTCTCAAATTCCAATGATGGCAGATTTGTAAAAACCCAATAATGTGTTAATAAAGACGGTAAAAATTCAATATTCTATTATTTCATGGGCTAGTCTACTACATATGAGTAGCTAAATCTTATACTTCCTACCTCTGAAAAAATAAGATGTGAGACAATTTAGTTTCCTCTTCTTTTCGAGGAAAATGCATAATTGAATTTGTTTTTATGGTAGGTATCGTAGCTTTATCTACTATAATGAAGGCATTTTATAACCATATTTATATTTATCATTTTATGTCTCTGAGCTCAATCCGCCAGCAAATCCTAATTTCTTACAGCCAGGTAGCACGAAAATTGAATAGTACAATGCAAATTTTAACTACTTTATCGCTTTTAAAAACATAGACTTCTTTTTCTTCTTCGACCTAGAGATAGAAGTTTCAATGCAACAATATGCCATAAAAAAAAACAATCCTGACTCGAGTATTATTATTTCTATATAGTCTATTTTTAACATATTAAAAGGGGGGGGTGTATTTTTTATTTTACGGTCATTCGATAGCTATTATTTAGATTGTTGCCAGAAGTCGCGTTAGCCCACTACTTAAATATCTATCACGAATATGAGAAGGTCTCAATTTCCTGTAAAACATACTTGGGAATGTAAGCTTATATTCATTCATACTATAGTTGCTCTTTCAAAAAGTAAAACCCCATACATACTGTGGTTATCGATTGACTACTGTTATTTGACTTCTTTATTTTTTTCACATGTCATATAAACAGGTTTATTTAATTACATCATAAATAAATCACTTGTTTTTTTTTTTATGTATGTCAGATATACTGAAGTGCCAGCCATAATACATTTAAGATAAAATGGTTTATAATGTTTAGTTTAATTTTTGAGCATAAGATGGCCGAAGTCCCCTTCATGCTATTGTTTTTCTACTAATATTTTACTTGTACCTCTTATGTTGAGTAAACTCATTGATATTTACATATATGCCATGAAAAAAAAAATCGACATGTTTAACTGCTTAATTGTAATTTACTCTACAATATTTTTTTTTTTTTTTTTTTTGACAGATTCATATATGATGCAGGGTGATAAAAAAAACGTCCAAAGTAACATCAACATTCTCCTATTTTACAATGCGCAAGCACACGTCCTCGCACGCGATAGAAAATTAGATATGTTCTTAAATAACGTTGTTCTAAATGCAAAAAAAAAAAAAAAAAAAAAAAAAAAGAGAGAGATATGTTTTGTTATTGTTTTGAAAGAAGAAAAGATTCATGAAATTATTTTAAAAGTGGATTATTATTGTGTTCTGTTTGACCGAATTCTATATATATAGGACTTCCATTTTGTGTCTGGATTATGATCAGTGACATCTCCGAATGATTTGAAATAGAGAGGTCAGTATAATCACCAATATAAGCCATATCACAATACTTTCAAATGAAGATGATATAGGTGCCGTAAACGACTGACAAGTGATATACAGAAGACCCACGTGATTTTAAATAGTATACACCTTTTGCCAAAATGATATCTCAATGTTTTTTTTTTGTAGGCTTCATCATCTGATATCATCCATGATTCAACAACTACCTTTCATCATCTACTCCAGTTCTTCGGTAAATACTCCCTTTTTACAACAACCCTCTCTTACTATCATCTAATTTTTCTTCTCCCTTTGTGTGTGTACATACACGTAAAGTCATTATGAGATAATTTTATTAAACGGCTGAAAATAAACATACTAAAATAATCATTTGATCACCACATTACCTAAAAATATAAATAATACTACTACGCACAAGTTGCTTTATATTTCGTAAAAAGGCTGTAAATAAGTTTTTATAATGGTATAGCTGAGCAAGACAGTTAAACATCTCAGGTACTATAACCCTAAGCCATTAAAAAAAAACAATACTGAGTTGCCAACATATCATCAAATAGGCTCAAATATATTTTGTCATCCTTCTACTTTTCGTACTTCATCATGAAAAAAAAAACAAGTCATGTATGTGGGCGTTTTTATTTGAAAGCAACACGTCATAAACCCCCTCCCCCCCCTTTAAAAAAATATTTAAAGGACAAAACGCGTTCTGTTCAGATATTCTCCCTTTTTTTCCTTAGTTCTCTTTTTCACCTAAATGGCAGACAAAGAACTCTTTGAAACTCTTAAACAGGCTGAAAAATCGAAACAAATTTTAAAGGCGACCGTTAAAAAACGTGTTTTCGATGAGGCGCTTCAGGTAGCACGAAAATTGAATAGTACAATGCAAATTCTAACTACTTTATCGCTTTTAAAAACATAGACTTCTTCTTCTGCAACCACTACAACGAAGAAACATGTCAAGGTAAATTAATTCATGTTTACAGCTTTACAGCTATTAATAAAAATGATCCTAGGTGTCTCCAAAAGACAACGTTTATATGGGAAACTCAGATCAACCACTTGGTCATTGTATTTTAAATCATAGTAATGATTTAAAAATTAAAACATACCAGGACAAATATCTTTTGTAGTAAGTATAACTGCAAAGACTCTAATCCATTGATAACGCAATAACATGTTTATCTTCTCACTAGTCTTTCGCTCAATATGATGATTGACATTTCAAACATTTCCAAAAACTCTCAGTTAAAGTATTTCGGTGATGATATTAGCACCGAAGTTAAAAATACATACAAAAAGGATGTTCCTGAATTCCCTGACCTCAACTTGATCAAATTTGTCAATAAGTTGAAGAAAGTAAGTTTATAATAAGCTATCAGATCTATACCATCTGTATTACTGATGACTACATACATAAAAAGAGGTTCACGCTTGGAGATTTGAACAAGATTGAAGAGGCTTTAGATGTGTATAAAGCAAGAAACAAACAAGAGAAATATGTGAAAAAAATCTACCAACACATGTATGTGTAATTGCAAATAAAAGCCTTTTTCTTTAAAAATTACGCTACTTACCGAGTTTTCTCTACAGAATTTCGATGCATGTGGATCGATCTCATTTGTTTCATAAGGCTTTGAGATCCAAGTTTTCAGAAGCTGACTACCGATTGAAGTTCTGGGGTGTAGTCTTTGAATCATATTTCTACAAGAGCGAGTACATGTTACTTTGGTATGTATATTACTTTATATATATATATTAGATTAGTCAAAGTACTGACACCAACATATATTATAGGGGAGATACACTTTCCACCCCTTCTTGCCAAGACTCGAACTTACGATTCAGAGCTGATTTAAGAATTGTTGTCATGTCGGATACTGATGGTGCTACTACAGATAAAATATCAAAGAAGGCCACACCAAAGAAATTCTTTATGAATAAGTTGAAGTCTGTGCTTGGCACAAAGTGTTATTTAAACAATTTCCTGTCGACTGTGCCATACATTCCTAGCAAAGAGATAAAAAATGCTGTATTCCCTATCGTTCAAATTATGGGACTTAACGTACATGTATATACTTTGCGTCTTGTCAATAAGGGCTTATATGTTCTCCAGGATTTTGTTTCCTTTTCATTTCCAACTAACTTTGAATCATTGAGATATGGATTAGCAAACATTATGAATGGTCTATCAGCTACAGAAGTAAGAGAGGTCTAATCATTATATGTTTCGATACTATATATGTAACGACATTTTTCTTTTTCTTTTATAGACTTTGCTTATTGAACTAAAAAGATTCTATGAGTCATATCAGTCTGATGGCTCTGATTCAATGGCAAGAGTCCTTCGTGGGAGCTGCGAAAAGAAGATTCCTATAAGCAGTTGGGTCACGGAGGTCGTTTGGAGCGAAGAAGATTCCGAGGAGGATTTGGAGGAGGATTTGGAGGAGGATTTGGAGGAAGAGGAGGAGGAAAAAGATGAGTAGAAGAGTGATAATTACTACTACTACTACTACTGCACTACAACTATCACTACTACTACTACTACTACTATTACTACTACTGCACTACAACTGTCACTACTACTACTATTACTACTACTATAATGATTATATATTATATTAAACATCACGTTATCATACGTATCTTATATGATTAGCCCCAAGTGTGAACCTAAGCAGGAACTTTTTCTTTTTCTTATTATAAAGGGGAAAACTTATATGTCACCCACTAAATTTCCTTTTTCGGCTTAATCGTCAACCCACCATTTTTCAAAACTCTTTAGCTCTCTCTCTCGGATCAAATTGTCCGTGCCTTCTCTTCATCATTTGAACGCCAACGTTATTTTGTTTATACTGAATGACATCGACTGCATCATTTTTTGTCAGATAATAACAAGTAATAAACATGGCGCTATTGTCATTTTTGTAAACTAAATGAAAAGTGTTCCTGTGACCCGATGTTATGTGTTACTTTATATCTCTCCTCCATTTCATCCTTCCCCCCATGACCTGTAATGAACTTTCTTTTTATTAATAGAAGTTCTAATAGTTATAAAATTACAAGATGGATTGCTGAGTTAAAAAAAAAAGGCTTTTGTTATTGTATTGTTTTTCAAGTGATACATAATAGCGTATAAATAGATATACGCCATAGGTACGTTATATTCTATTAAGAGATTATCAACAAAACACTTTCATGTCGTCACTTCATAACATATTTTTCTTTTTTTTTTTTTTTTCCCCATTTGAAGTATGGTGTTACTGCATCATTGGGAAAAAATTTTCAAAAAGAACTAAAAAAAAGTTGTTGACAACTATTTTTGTGTGTGGCACACTTCTTTAAGTTTTTTTTTTTTGTGCAACAAATGCTTTGATCTTGTGCAAAAGAGAGAGAAAGTTGTTCTCGGAAGCATTTTTTGAAACGATAAAAAGGAACACACTCTAACTGCTGCGTAACAAAAAAAAAAAAAGAGATCGGCTTTTCCATTCTTGGTATTATAAATAAAAAAGGTTAATTTACAATTGGAAAGTAGTGAAAGCCGAACTAATTGATTTTATTTTTTTTTAATTGTAATTGTATAATAAGAGGGTATAGATTATAAACAAAGGTAGAAAAAGGACTCTTTTTTTTTTTTTTTTTTTTTATACACAGAATCGATTCAAAAGACCCAATAAGCATAAATACCCTAAAGATCGAATCCAATAGTTTTGTAAGATGAATTGATATAAAGTCATGTACCATTTTGGTTTGACTACATTCGTTTCTTCCCAAATTTCATCATCTAATAGATCCGAATCTTCACTTTCTCTTTCTACCATTAATTTAGCTGGATCACTATCATTCATTGGTTTATCTTCAGATATATGCGTTGTAGGTAATAAAGGAACTGAATCCTCATGATGGTTTGACTTTGTTGTTACATTAGATGTTGTTGTCGTATTCTGTTGTTGTTGTTGTTGTTGTTGTTGAACACCAGAACAAATCCATTTTGTAAGTACACCTGTAGCTTGACTTAAATGATAACAAATGAAAACAAAGACAATGCTTGAAAGAATCAAATTCACCCACCAACCTAAACGTGTCGTGACTACCCAAGTTGCATTTGGTAAAACGACCAAGAGAGCTTTTGTATCAGCAGCTAACCACATATGGAACTGTCCAATAAACGTCTCTAAAGAAATCTTTCCAATGAACGCAAAGAATCTTGAATGTGTGTTACGACCTAACAAAGAGAAATTACGTAAAAAGACAAAGGCAAGGATAGGAATCCAAGAGATATAAGGATGATAGAGATTATAAGAAGTCTTTGATTGAGTGAGTTCAAATACAAAGAATCCCAACATACTGATAGCAGAAAGGAGAACGACCACGTACTTGATCAATTTCCAGAGTCGAGGATGATTTTGAGCCACCTTTTGTTCTGATAACAAGATAGTAACATAAGCACATAACATACCAATATAAACAATCCAAGCATCTAATGAGAGTCTGAATCGCCATTCAGTAACGTTCCAATTGATTTTGAAAAGAAAAGAGAAAGAGGTAAAGATAGCTTCTAAGATACCAGGATAATAAATCACAAGACCTGTCAAAACGGCCATGATACTAATTTTAGTCAAGATAAACCAAGGCTTTTTGTTATGACTTGACATGATACGCATCGTGATCCAGATGACAATAAACCAGAAACTGACAAGAGGAGAGAAATAATAAAACAAGTAATCTGTCTTCATAGTATAAGCTAATACAACCGTTAATAAGTTTAATCGAACCATCACGTTCAAGATACGAGCGATACCAAAATCTGCCTTCTTGTAAAAGAAAAAGAAATGACCATATCCTGTTTGAAATAAATAGGCAGCTACTAATACACGTACAGGATTATAGATACCAGCAATACGAGAAGCACCCATAAAATGATAAATCAAGATAATTAATTGCATCCAACCTTTCCATTCATCTGTTTGATCTCTATTTAAAAAGCCAGGATCTTTATCGAGTTGTTTATTTGTAGTACTCAAGGTAGTAAGGCCTAGAATGAGCATGACAATCAAGAGAAGTGTAAAAGTAGTTGAATCAAATTGTTTACTGAGTTTTCCAAAGACCTGACTACGATCTCCCAAGTACATATAGATTACGGATAAACCAAATACGAAGAGAGCAAATAAAGTTTCATAGGTAGAAGGAAAGATTTGATTTAAATATTTGGTGATAGTCCCTGAAGAAGCATACAATACAAAGAAACCAAGTGGTACAAAGATTAAAAAGTAAGCAAAGAGAGTTGATTGATACCAAACAGGAGTTGGATATTGAAAGCAACAGGTTGTATCAAAAGGAAAAGAAGTTGGTACGAGTAATTGATTACAACGATAATTTAATGCCAGTTGACCTTGAGCTCTTGTTACTGGTTCCTTAAAATGAAGTCCGTCTAATGTTTGGTTCTTGGAGGAGATCACTATTTGGTTCCAAACAAATGGTACCACCATAGGTGTGACAGGGTTTAAAAGAGACTCTTGTTTTTCTCTTAAATAATTATTCATGATGGTAATTTTATCTTCTGTCAAAGTATCTAAACGAACTTGATTTAATAAATCGCGTTGAACGATTTCTACAGGAGATAATAAGATTTTATCCGCAATTGAATGTTTCATCACACCTTCAAATATACGATCTATTGCTTGTTTCCAACTGATTAAGTAATTGGGACCTGTACGTCGCATGTACCAAACACCGGATCCCATAATAAGTAAACTAGGTTTAGATTTACTTTTACCTTGTAATAAATCAATTGTCTTGCTCGTATTTAAATAAGGATCCCACCACATTTCAAACGATAAATCGTATTGTTTTGAATAAGCTGATTGATCTTCATGAATTTGATCTCTTTTTGGTTTCCTGAGTTTGGCGGTTTCAATCATTGTATAATATTGTTCTCTCATAATCGAGTCACCAATATAGATGATTTTCGTATGACTGAGACAGTCGCTGATCTCTTGAGCACGATAGGTTTTGGAAAGACAACCAGAGGGTTTCCAGTCCTTGTATTCTTCTGTCATCCATTGTCCTTCGTTTAACATGCCATGACACCGATCATGATCTTTGGGCACTATAGTGTGTGTGTGTGGGTGGGTATTAATTTCACATCTCTCTATTTAAATGGAGCTGCATTTCTTACCTGTAATATAACGAATAACAGAAAAAGTGATCAAGAGTGTTAAAAGTATTGAAGTAATGAGCTGAATACTACTCTTTAATGTTTTGTTTGTTGTTGATGAGCCTGCCATTGTATATTTATAGAATAATAATGGCAGTAATAACAATAATAATAAAAGTAAAGTAAAAAAAGAAAAAAAGAAAAAAAGAAAAAAAGAATGAAAAAGGGGAAAAAAAAAAAAAAAAAAAAAAAAAATATAGTACAATTTACGTTTAGAACGTAAGGAAGATCTTGTTTTTGAACCAAGACAATATAAAAAGACCGGGTTTTAAATTAATCTCGTCGATCTCTTTTTCTCTGTATTACTTGACACATGAATGATTTAATTATTACCTTTTTGCTTAAATATAATGGTTTGAATTCTTTTTTTTTTAAAAAAAAAAAACCCCAACCCTAACCCCAACCCCCTCTCACCTGGTTTCTCTTGTTTGTGCATCACATTCAAAATAGACCAAAAAGAGAATAAAAAAAAAAAGCTTTTTGGTTTTTCTCGAGGTATAATACGGAGTTTCTCGTTTTATTTTAATAAACTATTTTTTTTCAGGGGATAGACTACTGAGTGTATGAAGTATAATAATGTTTAGTATTACATCATTTTTTTTTTTTTAGTACATAAAATAAAAAAACTGGCCCTTTTTTTCTCCGATAATAAAAATTTAAATGAGTCCAGTGGCACCATCAGATTATAAAATAGGCACTAACCGAAAAGACTGCCAAGAAAATAAAAGTTGTGATACAATTAAAAAAAAAGTTAATAAAGGTTTTTATAAAAAAGGGAGCAGGAAGGGAAAAGAATATAAAGGGGCTTATGATAAATTAAAAGCAGCAAGAAAATCACGATTATGAGTATAATTCTTCATGATATCTTTCAATACTTCATTATCATTTACAAATAAAGATCTTCTTTGAGATTTGTTATTCTTGGAATTGTTTTGATTTAACTCAGTAGCAGAAGAACCTGCAGCATGAGTCGCTGTAGATGTAGTATCATCCATTGCAATACCTAATAAACGATCTAATTTAGCAGACTTGAAATCAATTCGTTTTTCAAGGTAGGGATAAAGTACAGATGGATCCAGTCGTGCTAAATATCCTTCAGACAGGATCGATTTCAGAATTTCAGGTTTGACCACAAAAATGTTACCTAATTGTCTCAACATTTCAAACCTTTCGTCTAGACCTGGTAATTTAAACATACGAATCACTTCTTGATATTTAGCAATATCTCTGTATATATATTATAATTTAGTTTAGTTTAGTTTCTCTTTCTTTCTTTAATTAACTTGAATCATATTACTTTGTAACCAATAATCCTCCAGTTGGAGTAACAAGAAACTTCTTAAAGTGCTCCAACAACATACTATAAAGGTAAATACACAACATGATTAAAACAATACATATATACTGTATATATATATATATAATACTTTACGAATGAAATGCATTTCCTATACGTCTTAAAAATGCTTCAAAGTTCTTTCCCTGTAATGCTGTAGAAGCAGATCGATAAACACGTGTGATAAAATCTACACATTGCATACATGGTTGTGTTCCCATACTCATCATCGCTACTTCTTCATCTTTTGGTTTAAAATCATTCTTCTTTTGTCGACCTAATAATTCACTTAACCAATACGTGATACCCTCAATCGATTTCTGAAGTACAATATTCACTTTTCTTTCAATCGTAGCCATAAATGTATTTTTCAGTGTAAGCATATCTCGATGTGTAGAGGGTATACTAACGACAAGCGGTAACTGAAAATTTGTGTGAGTGAATTCAACTTTTTTTTAAAATTTACACATATATACTTTACCACTGCTGATTCAAAATGTTTTTGCATAAGTCGAGTTATCTCTGTAGAAGATTTAATAACTGGGAAACAAGCAAGTTCAGGTTCCTTATTATTGATTAAATCATCTAATGTCCTAACATATAAAAAAAAAAAAAATAAGTAATATGAATCCTTTTTTTTTTTTTTAGATTAGATACTTTACTCATCCATAGCAATATCTAAATACTTTTGCCCCATAAAATCTACCAAGACACTATAAACTTTTCTCAAGGAAGCAATCCTTAATTAAAATATATATTAATTAACAATTACTTTTATCCGTAAATAATATAGAATAAACTTACAATTCTTGAGAATCTTCTAGTTCTACACACCGAATAATTGCTTCCGCATGGATATTCAGGATACGCATAATTGCATCTGAAGATAATAAAGTAAACCCACTTTCATCTACCGTCACAATATTTGAACTGATACCACGTGAAGTCTTTTCAAATGGGTTTGCACCTGTTACAGGAGATTGAGTGATCTCGTTTAAAGCAGGTGAAGAAACAGAAGGAGAAAGGATGTTGCTATTGGCTGATGAAATTTGATTTAATGTACGTGTAAGTACGGATTGATTTCGAGTCGATGTCATCTTCCGACGTTGCTAGCATAAATAAATGATAAGTAACAAGTAAGCTAGTTCTCTCTTTTTTTTTTTTTTTACCATGGCGCTAAGGAATTCAGATACGATTTTACCGAATAATTCAGAAAGACATTCGATTTCTTTACTGATATATCGATCACCTTCTGTATAAGGTACAAATAAATCATCCATACAACGATCCAAAGTTTCATCAGGTGAGGCAGAAGTCACTAAACCATTTGCATCCACTGCATCTTTTAAGGAGGCTTCTTTATCACAATAGAATTTCAAGTTTTCAATTAATCGTTTGGTTTCTGCGTGTGTGGATGCTAATGTACGTAAATAAGCTAAATGAGAATATCGCTTGGATCTAGATAATAGTAATTCAATATGATCTTGAATCTTTTTTTTTTTTTTTTTTTTTTTGAAGAGTGATGTTAAAGAAAAAGAAATGTAGGATGATGATTATAATTATGTTACCGATTGTGCAAAGATTCTTTGAAGCAAGACTTGCATGACCGTAGCAGGTTGAGGAAACACACTAGAGATAATTCCAGCTTCACGTCGAACAGTAATACGTATATCATCATAGAGTTTTACAAGACTTGTATCTACTTCTGGTGGTAATAAGTTTGGATTTGACAGATCTGCATTACTAAATAAATAGTATTAAAAATTTTTGTTCCTGGATTTTTTTTTTATATCTCTAATACGTACTCTTCAGAATCTCTCACTTGATCTATTTCTTCAATTTTCATATTGGACATGAAAAATTCGTGTTGATTTACATAGGTTTGTACACAGGATGCACCTCCATTAAATTCAAATAGTACCTTGGCACAATGCTATATAAAGGTTTGTATTTAAATCTTTCTCTTTCTCTTTTTCACTTTCAAAAAAAAAAAAAAAAAAACTTACTGCCATCACACGAGGATCCCCTTCTTCATAAGCTTTATCAAACTCTTCTAAAATTTCCTTTTCAAAACTTTCACAAAACTTTTCAATCGCTACTGTAGCTTGTTTATCATTATCTACTTCTTTTGCAACCGCACTTAATCTTCTTCCAATAATTGCCGTCTATTTTAAATCAAAAATGAATAACCCTATTTAGAATGTTGTATCTATCTAAATATATATTTTACTTTCAACTGCCCTTCTTCACCACCTTGTCTCAACGAATCCAATCTTTCGGTATTTCCATCTTGAAATTCCATAAAGTATTCAATAATATCACGACTTTCAGACGCTTTGGATCTCTCTTTATCAATTGTTTCTAATTGCTCTCCAATTCGAATGGCAGTTTTGCCTACGTCTCCAATTCGACTTTCTAAGCTATCATAAGAACGATAAACGTCCTATGAAAACCATATTTTAGCTATTAATGTTTTTTTTTTTTTTTTTGATATACTTTTACATCAAAAGCACCATGTAAATCAGTAATGTTTCTTTTGTATTCTAGCTCAGCAGATTGTGTATTGTTTTCTAACTCATTACATTGTTCTTGTACACGAGTTTTTAAATGTTGAAGTTCTTCTAATACACTTTCAAACGTACGAATAAATGGTTTTGGGTCAAAGGCAGTAGCTGGTTTTTTTTGTAATAGTTAGAACAAGGTATTCCTTTTTTTTTTTTTTTGTAGTGATACTATATTACCATTGCCATCTACTAGTTTTGTTTGTTCAATTACACTTGCCGAGATTTGTTCAATAAAGTCAGTGGTTGATACGTTTTCCTTTAAAAAAAAAAAAAAAAATAGATGAATGGATGCCTTAATTTTTTTGTTTTTGTTTTTGTTTTTACTCGAAAGGTTTCAATGGCTAATAAACCTTTGATATCAGAAGTTAGTTCATAAAAAGGGTTATTAGATGAGCTCATCTCCTTTTTATTTTTATTTTTTTTTGGAGTTTATATGAAAAAGAAAGTATGGTGGTTTTTGTTCATGTGTATTAGGTGCATAAGTTTATTAAACTCAGTAGAGGAAGTGACGGTTCTTATTTGATTGATTTAAATTTTGTTCCTGAAAAAATAAAAAGTGTTTTTTACACATCTTTTTGTTTTGTTTTTAATAGTGTTTTTTATTTATTGCATGAAATCACTTGGCTCAAATTGTGTATATGTCGGTACCTGGAAAGAAACTTTTTTTTTTTTTTTTGATTTTGAAGCTTAAACTGATTTCAAAAAAAAAAAAAAAATGGATTCAATCATCGCCCCACCTACATCATTCTTACCAAAAGCCGGTAATCGTGTTGTAGAAAAATGACGGTAAAACATTCCATAAAGATTCCTTTTGGTACTAAAAAAAACAATCTAGTACTACACACGGGAAAAAAAAAAAAATGATAGCTCGTCATTTTTTTGTGCAAGAAGTAAAATGACATCAACAATTTTATTTTGAAATTTACAAATCCTTTAGAAGTTAACCATTATAGATATTTTTTTCACATGTATTCAAAACGTTGCTATTATCTTTTTCCATTTAAAAAAAAAAAAGAGAAAGAACGGTAATTTTAATAACCGGGTCCCGTAACATAAAAAGAATGAGTATTAAAAAACTGTAATCAGGTACAATCAGATCTAGTTTTTTTTCTATAAAGTATACAGCAGAGAAAAAAAAAATTTTTTTTTGTTTTGTTCATACAACTTCATGCTTTATTTGATGTATGTACATATATCTAATATATTACTCGTTTATTGATCGTAACTATTTTATAGAATACGTGTAACGCGTATTACAATTTAATTTGCAAAAATTTCTACTAAAGAGTCGGATAAACTCTTTCTGTTTAAAAAAATTGTGTTATAATAGCGCTGTTGTATTATTTTGTTTGTTGTGTGCATCCAAAAATGAGTTGAATCTCCGGGAACGCGTAAAGATTTTTGATCTGATAAAAAGTCCCCTTCAATATTGATTACATATAAAAACTTTTTGTAGGTACACCTGGTATACAACAATTCATTGTTTATGTCTCACCTACGATATCTATTTTCTGTAACAAAAAAAAAAAAAAACTCTCTATCTGTTGTCCTTTATTACTTTTTTTTTTTTTTTTCAAGCGGCGATAGTTCATTGAAAAGGTTGTTTCTGACACTTCTTTGTGAAAAAAAAAAACAACCAGAGAAACAGCGATCTGTCGGTACAAGCTTATCAGATGTAGTTTTTTTGTTGGGACGAAAAAAAGAGGGGACATCCTTATGATTTTTTTTTGTTATAGCTTACAATTATCTTTAAAAGTCTTTTTTTGAAATGTATATATACTACGGAGAGAGAGAGAAGAAATTGATGCTTTGTTTAATAATACATATATCGAAAATTAGGTAAAACAAATATACCGCTGTTTCCAAGACATATTTATTTTTGTTATACGTAACGGAACAATAACTAAACACATCGAAAATAAAGTTGAAATTTCAACCTTTCTTAAGTGAGTAAATGGTATAAAGGTAAGACTTGATTAAGTACTTTTTTTATTAAAAAATATCAGTATTCCAAAAAAAAAAAAGGCCTGTAATAAGATATGTCAAGCTTCTATCATAAAAAAAAAAAAGGCCTGTAATAAAATCTGACAGACTTATATCATAAAAAGACGCTTACTCCCCGCACTGAAAATTATTGCTTTGATGAAAAAACGTGTATTCCTATAGACAATGCTCGCATTTAGTTATATATATGTATGTACGCAATCAACTATTTCGCAATGAAACGATATCCAATTGTGCCCTTGAATTTATGGTTTATTATTCAACCTCAGAAGTAAACAAAAACTGCTCTAGCGAGAAATTTATTGGTAAAAGGGTTAAATAAATTTCATATCTTGTCTACAAAAGCTACCTTCAATACAGGCAAGAAGTAAAAAATAAAGGAATGAAAGGTTTTTGTTTTAAGAAAAAGAGAGAGTAAAACTATTCATCTTCTCAGACCCACAACTTGGCATGGTAGAATCTGACATTCATATACAAAAGTAACACACGGCAAATTGAATTTTCCTTAATGGGGTTTTAATGCTTATGGCGGGTGCGGAACTGGCTCTGTCGGCCCAATTGCTCGCTAAACAACAACGCCACCAAAGACATCTCATGTTTGCTATCCACGCTGTGGCTCCCACCCTTTCATTAGGGATGTGATATACCAGGGAGCACCGGCACTAAAATGCAATCGATATTTTTTTTTCCCTTTTTTTTTTTTTATAAAAAAAATTTTTTTAACTCAAAACAAAAACGAAAAAAAAAAAAAATTATATATAATTTTTCTTTATTATTTACTAACGATATTATTTTCCAAACCATCCTGTCCATTTACTCTTTTGTGGTTGTTCGATTTGTCTAGATTCTGTCCACATAAAATTACCTCCGTCCCCTTTTCCACCTTGGTTTTTACTATTACTGTTTTCACGTACTTCATGGATTTTACGAACTAAAGGTGTCCAAATGTGTTGTTCGCCGTAATACATGTATCCCATACCAATACTTGCACCAGCCAAATGAGCCTAAATAAATCATTATAAAAAAAAAAATCAGAGATTAATTACAATATTCTATTTGAAATATGGATTCAACTTACAAAATGATCAAACATTCTCCATTTAAACACAATACCAGCTAAATCGAAAGACATAATAGCAGGAAGTGCATATCTAATAGAATCATATGTCAAAAAAATAAAAATAAAAATAAACTGAGTAAACAAAAAAAAAAAAAAAAAAAAACTTACCCTAACTTGATAGGAATCATTGGCAAAAAGATTAAGCTAATACTTGAGTTGGGATGTAAAATAGCAGTAGAAGCTACTAGACCGTAAATTGCGCCACTTGCACCTAAGCTAGGCACTAAAGCTCTAGAATTACGCAATGCTAAACTACAGACATGACTCACGACGTTGGCACCGACACCAGCCGTTAAATACATGGCCAAGAATTGTTCTCTACCAAGAGTATCATGAATGACTTTACCAAAAGACCATAAACCTACCATATTTAATGTGAAATGGAAAAATTCCTGGTGAGAGAAACAACTGGTTAATAAAGTGATGTTTTGTTTACTGCCAGGTAAATGCATAAACCATTTACTCATAAAGGGTGTTAACCGAGGAATTTGCCATAAGGCAAAAACGACAGTATTGATAGCGATAATTCCTGCCAGGGTCTTTTCGGATTCTGACATGGTGGCTATTTTTTCTCCCATCATCCAGAATGCTCGTTTTAATTCTTCAGGTATATTAAGATGATCGAGTCGTTGAGCTAGGCTTTGTAACATGAGATGTTTCTTTTCGAATAACAAGGCGCGTTTCTCTTGCCAGAGTTCGGCCAAGAGTGTCTCTTCATCTGGAGCACCACCAAGCCTGAGCCATTGACGGGAATGTTGTCGAAGGCGATCCCAGAGCGTTTGTTGATTACGATCGAATACGATGCCTGCCAGTATAAAACTGATTGATGAAAATGTGATACCGTAAGCAACCGGTCCTGCGTAACGAATATATGGAAAACTGGAAATTTGTCTCGAACTTTTGAGTGCTGGAGAAGGTATTTCGATTGCTTTGATAACTGGTACAACTTTACGAGGTCGAGTAATGGTTCGAGAAGTTGCAATAAATCTACTATAAACCGTTTTATTTATCACTGGTACTCGTTTCGTTTTTAGTATTAAAAGTCGATTCATTGAAATAAAAAAGTTGATAAAAAGAGTGTTCAAAAAAAAAAAAAAAAAAAAAAAATTGATTTTATACCTTTCCCTTTTTTTTTTTTTCGTCCTGAGTTTTAAAGGCCTCTTTCTCTTCTTTCTCTTTACATAATGTCAAGGTACCTTTATAGCTCTCAAAGCAATTGTTTCGTGTATAAATTTATAAAGATATAATAGAAATCGTATTACAGCTGGTCCCAAGTCAGTAGTTTGTCAAGAAACTGAACTTCGAGGCGAGATCTCTATTGGTAACTTAAATATAGATGAATTCACTGAAACTTGTCTTAGTAACTAACTTTGAAAATAGGCTCAGGTAAAAGGTGATGTTAAAAATAAATTCATGTTGAATTCTCGATTAAAACTTTTTTTTAAAAAAAAAAAAAAAAAGGCACTGTACTTCACCCCCAATGTCGAGTGGTTGCAGAGAATGGACCCATTTACATTGGAAGAAATAACATTATTGAAGAAAATGTCATCATCTTTAACAAGTATGTTTGATTTAGATCAGACCCATTTCACCTCATTAAGCTACTTTACTTAGGAACTCAACACCCCTTGTTATTGGAGACGATAACGAATTTGAAGTAGGATGTTGTAGGTATTAAGCAATAAAGGCATATTTATCTATTCTGATAAAAAAAGTGTAGATATAGAAGGTTCACGTATTGGAAACCATAACATTGTAGAGGCAAGAGGTAAAATTTTGGGAAGTACAGCTGTAGGAAATTACTGTGTTATTGGATCTGGTTGCTCTACAGAAAACAATGAAACCATTGCAGATCTTACCGTTATTTACGGCTCACAATCTAAAAGAAGAACACAAAATGAACCCTTAGCTGTAAGTGATGGCATTGCATGAACAGAGAGAAAAATTAACTTTGTGTGTGACTAGACTCAAGCAACTTTGCATGCTAGACATTTAGATTATCTTCGTGAAGTTTTGCCCAAATACAACCATTTAAAAAAGCTTGAATCTTCTTGAATAAATCAGTTATTATACCACCTTTACATTTGTAAAGTAAATATATATACATTTTTTTTTTATCTTTTACAACATAGCAAATATAAAGAGCAGAGCAGAGAGATTTAAACAAAACTTTCAAAAAAGAACCATTTTAGTGAAAAGAAAAGAGAAATATGAAATGAAACTTATAGAAAAAGTTTACATTCATTTAACATCATGTACTGTCACATTTACATAATAAAATAACGAATGTTTATATAATTCACTTTGCTTTAGAAACAACGCCCCCTTCCAAAAGTTATTTTCCCAAACTTCATAACGGTCATGAAAACCTGATATTTGATGTACATACTGATTTATAAATCAATCAATTCATTAATAATACATCAAAAAAGCTGAATGTAATGATCCAAATGACTGCAAAATGAATTCATTTATTTAATGAATCAAACAAGTCAAGTATAATAGCTTTCCATTTGACTTTTCACCTTAAAGAACTCCATATAAAAAGAGACAATTATAACTGTTACTTGTTTAACGATTGGGAATCAGCTTTTCTGTCAACAACAAAATGCAGTTTATCACGTGTATATCACGCTTCTATCACGTGGCTTTGAAATTTTTGTTTAATGAAGAAATTGTCACGGTTGATCTGGTGAGTCTTGGTTAAATTACAAAAAGACCTTTCACATCGTTGAATAATGACACAATGGAAGTAATGAAAGCTAAAAGAAGGTTTAAACCAAAGGCGTCACCAAAAACTAGACCTTTCAGGAAAAAACGAAGAAACTACACTTTTGATCACCACGAGTAAACGCAAGAAGGCGTAGTAGTTTATTTAAATTAGAAAAGTATAAATACCACACTTTGCTATAAATAAGAATATTATTTTTTATCTTTTATCTTATTAAAGTATTTGTTGCTGCAACTATTAAAATTTAAGGACTTTATAAAAAATTTGAAGGTCACGTGAACGTCACGTGATGTAATTAAAATAAAATTAACGATTATATTAGTTTTAAAGTTAACAAAATCATCAAAGGTCGCTTTGTCCGAGTGGTTAAGGAGTATGACTAGAAATCATATACGCTCTGCGTGCGCAGGTTCAAATCCTGCAGGCGACGACATCTTTTTTGCTTTTATTTTAGATAATGTAGTGTGTCTAGTCTTTGAAGATTCCATTTGGTTTTTTTTTTTTTTTTTCGTTGTCTGTTTAAAAATAGAAACTTGTTGTATTCAAAACCTTGGGGCCTTTCCAAAAATAGTGTAACTTGTATGTAAATCAAGATTCTTGTTTGTACATATGCACATTTAGCTTACTTATTAATCGCCACCAGAACTAACGATATATTGATGTGTAACAGATGGTACATGTCCGTTTACTAACTGCTTATATATATCAGCCTGATACATATGTTTTTATTATTCTAGTTTGTGCTGAAGAGAATAACGTGGATAGATTTCGTGCAAATATATTTTAGTTATAACTTGTAATATGTATATATACAATAGTAAATGTCAGTTGCTGTTCGGATGTTGTGTTTGAAAAGGTTGAATGCGTGGTACAATGTATTCCCTGATAATCGTTAATATTAATAAAAACAACGTGTTATAGCTACATTATTATGAATTCGCGATCTTTTTATAATTCTATTTAAAAGCGTGGTTGAATACGGTTAAGTTAGGGTTAAAAATGTATATCTTGCTTCTTAAATGATTAATGTTTTGTTCCATTAAAATTTTAACGAGACTATGGACTTAACAAGGAGGTTCCTGTAGGATGTTCCTACAATAATTTTTTTTACTACGTTTTTGGATTCTCCTGCATATTTATCTTTATCATGAGTTGTTTTTCTTGTTGCCGTCATTTTACCTAAATATTCACTTATATTTGTTTTATAACAATTTCATGTCATGTTTAGATATCTCATCTCTCAAACAGCATATAATAGTTTAATTAAAAAACAAAATGCCTTGTGTAATCATATTTGAGTTTCCTACTTTGTTTTTTTGTTTTTTTTTTTGTGAGTATATAAAATGACTGACAGTGCATACGAAGACAACAACAACAATAATCACAATAGAAAACAGGAAATAAGGAACATCAATCACAAATAAGAAGCAAAATTTTTTTTCTATTCTGCTACGTTACATTACATGATTCTTTCTCATATTATACGTATTACTATGCTGTGAATTACAAATGTTAGAACAGCTAACTATTGAATGTCAAAACACTCCTCAGATTTAAAACAGGTTCAGGAAATCATGAGATCACTCTGTTTATCGAAATAACTCCTACATTTTCTATAACTGGCTCTTGAAATTTTTTACTTTACTATACTTATATAATTTTTGATCGTTCTGGAAAACTCTAATACAGAATCAAGAGGAATAAAATCTAATTATTAAGCGATCGAAAAGGGTTAGATTACACAAGGCCTAGTGTAACTCAGAGGCTATACTGAGCTGTGGTAGGTCTGTGTGTTGTAGAATAATTATTTAGTACTACCCTTTTGTAATTTAGAGTTACCCCAGTAGTATGAAAAAAACTGACATGTAAAAAAAAAAAAAAAATCACTTAGCTATTGATACCGATATAGTGCTGATGTTCCTTTTTTTTCCCTTTGTCCTGCTTTTCTTTACATATTCTTTCCTTTTCTTTTTTTTTTAATTTTTTTTAATTTTTTTTTCTTTTTTTTTTCTTTTTATATATAATATATTTTTTTCAATATAAGCGCCAGAAAGGCGCACTGCCGACTCGATATATAAAGATATACAAACAAATACGCTTCAGCAAAATTTACCTTCTTAAATTATGGTTTCAGTGATAGCAGCTTTATATATTGTCGCTTGGATTCTAGAGTTCATAGCTTGTGTGTTAATAGCAGTAAAAACTTATTTCAAACCAAAGAAAATAAGATATGTTGTCTTAATTTTTGGTTTTATGACGCTACCTGCAAGTCTTGTTAATACATTAAGTTATATGGATATTATATCATCTAAATGGAACTCATTCTCTTACCTCTGTTCAACTACATTTATGTTGGCATTACATTTTTGGCTAAACCTGGATATCGGCAAGAACTTGCGAGTCGGGCACGTTCAGTACAAGAACCCTTTAATTGTTGCGGGAGCTGCGGCGATGACCGGAGCTTTGATTTGTCTTATATGCCAAATTAGTATCATGCTGGCTAGAAATGATGATTATCCTCTCCGAAAAGTATTTATCACTGGTGTATGCTTATCGATCTTTTGTGATGGTACAACATATACGTACTCATTTTCGGCTCTTATTAATCTTAGAGGTAAAAGACTTCACGAAGGACAATCGCGAACAACTGCCTTAGGAGTAAGTATATCTCACAGAAAAAGTAGATAAAAAGAATACAGGGTGACTAAACAAAAATTAACTATATAGGTTTGGTTTTTATTAATTCAATCATTGTGGTACTTCACATTTGGTGCATTATATATTTGGTTTTTTTGCCACACATGGGAGTATCTTAGCACACTTTTGGTTTTCGATTATCTTTTAAGATTTATTTTATGCCTTATGTTCACTTGGTCACCGCCAGAATTTGTGATTGAATTCATGTCTGGTCGATTCTTTTCTAGTATTTCTCAGAATGGTTCAAATGGTGACACTGGTTCAACTCTTGCTATCACAGATGATAAAGAAAACAACATATTGTATGGGCATAATATGGGATTCCGTGAAACTACAAATATGAACGAATCAGATAATTCCAGAGAAGATGTTTATTATTCTAGCGAAGTTTTAACAGCAGGAAGACCTTGATAAATAATTTAATAATATTTTAACCCTCCATTCTCCCACTCCCACCCATCATTTATACTTTATTATGTTTCTAATCAGTAAAATTTATTGTTCAATATGAAAAAAAAGTAAACCTATTGTTTTCTATTACGCTACGTGAAACAGTAAATGTTGTACTTGAAAATTTTCGATATTGGAGTTCTCATCAAACTGTGCACACATGTGCGCTTTTTTAGTATCACTAATACTACAAGAAGTATAATTTAATTAAAAAAGAAAAACCAGCATCGGATCAATAAATGAATGCGTGGTATAATCGTACGCATATTCCAAAGAAGTTATAATAGCAAATATTGTTATTGTCACCTTTTCTTTAGATAAAAAATTAAATATGTAATATAGTATCTAATTTATGAACTATACAATTTAAAGCTATGAAATATAAACAGTTCCTTTCTTTTGTTCTATTCTACCTTATTATATAAAGAGGTTTAACAACTGCATATATATCCCAAAATATGTGCATACTTGCAATTGATACATACATATTTACATTAAAGAGTATATAGCTATAACTTTTTATTTATTGTTTTATTTTGTCATTCAACTTATGAGTAATACTGAGCTATGCATATAGGTGTACAGTATTTTTTTAGGAAGCTAATAAAATCTGTACATACATACAATAAGGTTTAAACATGTTACTGAGTTGTGTACGACTTGGTGTTTTTGATATAATTATTTTAGCCAAATAAATTTAGTCATGATAATTAGCTTATTGAAAATTAATATTTTTTTTATTGATATAATTGTTTATGAGATAAATGAAAAAAAAAAAGACAAAAAACAGGGATAATATAAAAAGGAGGAAAAATGAAATACTAAATCTTTATGATCAACTACTAGACAAGATAAATGTCTAATGTACTATGTACCAAGATTTTTTTTTTTTTTTTGGCAAACGAAATAAAATATATGAGAGTTTAACGACGGCGACGAACAGTTGGTTCAAGAACTGGCTCTTCGATAGGTTGTTCAATAGCTTCTGTGACAACTTCGTTAATAATTTCTTCTCCACCCTCTTCATCTTCATCTTCCTCCTCCTCATCTTCCTCCTCCTCGTCCTCCTCCTCCTCATCCTCCTCCTCTTCTTCTTCATCTTCTTCCTCCTCATCTTCCTCTTCTTCATCTTCCTCTTCTTCATCCTCCTCTTCCTCTTCCTCATCTTCTTCTTCTTCATCTTCCTCCTCCTCCTCCTCCTCATCTTCTTCATCATGAGCTTTTTCCTGCCCAGTAGAAGTTTCTTCGGTAGGAGTATAGTCAGTGGCTTCAACAGGAGCATCTATGGCAACTTCTTGAACCGGGGTATCTAACATACTTTCTTCAACGGGGGCATCTAGCATGATCTCTTCAACGGGAGCATCTGACATAATCTCTTCAACGGAAGCATCTGACATAACCTCTTCAACAAGAGCATTTAACAAAAAATCTTCAGTGGGAGCATCTACAGCAAATTCTTCAGTAGGAATATTAGCAGGCGCTTCTTCAGCAGGAGTAGTAGCTTCTTGACGACGTTGTTTTGATCCAGTAGATTGTTCTTTGGCATTATTACTGTTACCCTGATATCCTTGACCGGTCACGGTATTATCATTTAAATCTCTGAAAAAAGCTCTGTCACCGTTTGCAAAATCTTTGACATCAAAGTAGTCATCAATATCAGGCTGGTATTCAATATTATAAGCCTTTAAATCATCTTGAAACTCTTTGCTATTATAGTAATCATCATCAGAAATAACTGCTGTGTCCATTTGTTCTTCTTCGTTTATCAATTCTTGATCAGATTGTTCTTCTTCGTTTATTAATTCTTGATCAGATTGTTCTTCAGTGTTGCTGTTTTGCTCCATATTATTAAGCTGTTCTTCAGTATCATTATATTGCTCCGAATCATCAGGCTGCTCTTCAGTAATATTACATTGTTCTTCAGTATCATTGGATTGCTCTTCAGTACCACTGTATTGTTCTTCAGCATCATTGTATTGCTCATCTTCTTCATTCCATTGACCATTATCAGTATCATAATCATAATCATAATCATAATCATAATCAATGTCATAATCTCCATCCTCATCCTCGTCTTCATCACAATCCTCATCTTCATCATCTTCATCTTCATCTTCATCTTCCTCATCCTCATCTTCCTCATCCTCATCTTCTTCATCCTCATCTTCTTCATCCTCATCTTCTTCATCCTCATCTTCTTCGTCTTCATCTTCTTCGTCTTCATCTTCTTCATCCTCATCTTCTTCGTCTTCATCTTCTTCATCTTCATCACAGTCAGGTTTAATCCATGTAGTTTCATCAGCCCATTGAGTTTCATCGTCCCAAGCAGTCTCATCTACTTGAGTGTCCCACATAGCTTCTTCTTCAACGGTATCTTCATAGCGGCGTGAATGAACAGCATGACCTAATTTTCTACGAGACAAGAAAGTTTTTCGTAGCAATCGAGGATCAACATCAGCAGTATTAAGGTCTGCATTGACAGTATATGTCATAATCATGGTAGCAACCAAGCCAAGAGAAAGGATGTTAAAGCGCATTGTGGAAGGTTAAAAAGTCTCTTTTTTTATATGGATATTAAATATTTAAATATATAAAAAAATTGTTATGAAATAAGTTGGGATGTCAAATTTTTTGGTATTTATATACGCTGTAAAAACAGGAGAGACGATAATAATAATAATAAAAAAATAATATACACTACAAGGAGGAAGGGGAAGATAAACATCTGATGAAAAAAAAAAAAAAAAAAAGTTTACATTAAAAATTTAAAGAAAAGAAATATTGTCCACTTGCATTATTCAAATAAAAAAGCTCTTTCTTAATGTTTATATTACATCAAACTATAAACAAACCTGATAAAAATGGACAAACATTGATCTGCCATACTTAAACGCAGTCCTATTGTTTTCCACTTTACCCCTTTATTGTCTTATTTTTTAATAAAAGTAGACTTTAGGAGAAAGTTTTTAAAAAGCATTTTAACATGTATATATTTAGTATATGTACCAGCCTTATAGGTTTTCACAGTAAGATGTTGATTTTTTTAATCTATCATGTAAAATATATATATATACATATATTGTTTTTTCTACCCCTCCATACAATTAGTTGTAAAAAAGGTTACAGGGGATTTATTTCAACCGTATTAGTTGCTTATTACACGCAGGTTCGTAGTTCAACTTCTTGCTTTCTCCTTTATTGTATAAAGTAGAAAGCAAGACATATTAAAAATTTATGCTTCATTAACCACGCATAATTTTTTTTGAGGCAACATGACGATTTTATATATATCCCAGACAGACTTTTGCATGAACTGCATGAATTGTATTGGTGTGCAATAATTAATAAGTTGATATCAAATTTCATTGAATCTATTTTGAGACAAAAAAATTCGGCTTTTATTTTATGAACATAAAGAAAAAAAAGGGGAGGGGGGTTACGTGATAAAGAAACAGAGAAAAGGGTAAAATTCTATCAAATATCCAAACAGCCCACACTTTATTATGTTGTGTGAGTGTTTATACAAAAAAGGGGAGGTCATCTTGACTTGCTTGGTATATATTATTTATGGTCAATTTAGTCCGCATTGTAACTTGTATTGTCCGGGAAACAAATGGAAGCAAATGAATTGTTTGAAATGATATTGGGATTAATATTAGACACCAGGTGCTTTGAAATTTACGTACAAATATTTTTTTTTATTATTGAATAAGCTTAAAACCAAGTTTTTTTTTAATAAAAGGGGAAAAACGACAAAAAAATATTTTTTTAACTGCTAGACTGTACAGATTGACAGTACTAAAAATGAGTTGGTGTAAAGTTGAGTGTTTACAAGATTCTACGACGGGCAATGGAACTTTTGTGGCTATCATCGTTCTTCTTGCCTTGATCTTTATTACCTTTAATTTCATTTTCATTTTCATCTTCTTCGTCTTCGTCTTCTTCATCTTCGTCTTCATCATCTTCATTTTCATCTTCTTTCTGTTCATTTTCATCTTCTTTCTGTTCATTTTCATCTTCTTTCTCTTCCTTCTCCTCATTTTCGTCCTCTTTCTCTTCATTTTCATCTTCTTTCTCTTCATTATTATCCTCTTTCTCTTCATTTTCATTATCCTTTTTAGGCTGTGTATTATCAGACTGTTTAACATCAGGAGAACTAGAGTTACGCTTATGAATAGCGTGGCCTAAAGCTCTACGCGCTAAGAAACTTCTACGAGCTTTTGTTGCATCACCAGAAATCGCAATATGACGACTAGTTATTGAGTTACCACTATGAGCCTCACTGATTACATTAGAAAGACCAAAAGTAGATCCTGTAAGAGCATGAGAAGAAGAAGTAAATAAGATAGTAGCAATAAAACCGAGAGAAAAGATTGAGAAACGCATTGTTAAAGTATTGAACCCCTTTGAAAGAAATTGGGTTATTGAAAAATAATAATGGTATTAGAGAACAAAAAAATTATCGCTTATATATACTTTCTAATTATTTTTTACTAACACATCATTTTATAAAAAGTGATGCAAAGAAACGAGGAGAAACTAAAATTTAAAGTTCTTCCATTCTCTCTAGAGTGTATTTATGCAGCGATCAGCAATTTTAAAAAGATCCTGCCTTTTTGTCCTTTACCTGGGATTTCACACAGAGAAAAAAATCAAATAAAGATAGACTGATTTACCTTTTGCATACATGAGAGAAAAAGGATCAAGATTTATAGAGTACCTATAAATTCAGAGTCCTTAGGATGCAGTATATGAATACCAAAATAACGACATTATATGTTATTAAGATAATAAATTTTAATCAGTATAAATATATATTTCATCCAGAGAAAGGCTCAAGCAAGTTAAGTACAAACTATACTAAAGTTTGATGTTGTTAAGATAAACTTTGTATTGGAGATCTACAAGGAAATACCTGTATTCGGTTACGAAATGGGCCTAAACAAGATTTGGGAAAAAATGATAAGTGAGTAAGATTAAATATAACTCATTTTAATTACAAATTTAGGCTGCTTGCAGAATAGACACTATATATGATTAGAATGAGTCGCAAAAATATTTTTTTTGTTTTATTATGATGACACCGGATATCTGTCTAAACTCGAAATAAATTAAAATTTATAAAACTGGTGTGAACTGGAAGTGTAAAAATAAAATGCATGATTTTGCAGCGAGCACTTCTCTGAGCTGAAATAAATGAAATATATCATAATTAAGGCATACTGATGGGCTTCTTTGATTACATAAAAAGCTATATTTATATTCTTTACACATTTAAAGATATTTCGAGTATTATGAAATTCATTCATAATTTAAATTGGCAATCAAGGGATACCATGAGATACAAAGAGGGTTGCACAGAAAGAGTTAATTCAGCATCTGTCGTGTTTTTTTTTCATTATACTGGCCTTTTTTATCTTGAAAATATAGCTTCAGCCCAAAGCTATTTAACAGCATTAAACCTTCTACAATATTTTTTTATGAGGCTATCTTGTTCCAGAAAACACACTTTAATGACAGATAAAGTGATCTTATTATATATATACCTAACAAGGTGACTTCTCAAATGAAGATGTAAGATACGCAACTTAAAGCATGAATTGTGGAACATAATGATCTATAAAAAAACACGTTTCTGTAATACTTTAATAGTTCCTTCGGCGCAACAAAAGTATTGTATCTGGCTGATGTACCTGATAATTATATAAAAGAATCTTGTCGGTTATAGATAAGATGATAGTTATAATGATTGAACTTGCTGTATTAAAATTTTTTAGGATGCTAGCAGAGCATGTGTCATTAGATGTAAATACAACATGTTCGTTCACAACACCTTTGTTTTTTATTTTAAAGTTTATAGTAAGATATTATTAAAATGAGAAAACTGATTTTATATGAGAGAGAAAAGAAAAAGAGCGAGATTATCACGGATATGGACACTTATAACTATCACAAACACATTATATACTTATCAAGGGAGATAGCTGAACACAATAAATATCGCTCTTCGTCTATTATAATTAATTTGATCTATCTTTATACAGGATATTTTTAAAAATAGGCGTATTTCTTTGAAATTAAGTACAAGTACTCTTTTTATTATATTTTTTAAATAAGTAGTTCAAAACTATTTTGAACAAGAAGAAAAGATGAAAAGGAACAAAAAAAAAATATTTTTAACTGCTAGACTGCAATAAAAATTGACAGTACTAAAAAATGGGGGATAGACATAATAAACGAAACTAACGAGTGAAAGCATCTTCGTAATCTTCATAGGACAAATTTCCAAAATAATTAAATTCCTCACCATCGTTATCATCATCATCATCATCATCATCGTCATCGCCATCGCTATCGTCATTTACTTCGTCTTGCTTGAATTGATATGTATTACCTTGATCATTGTTACCCTGATCCGAAACACCTTGTGCTGTATAACCTTGGTGGACAGCATTACCTTGACCTTCATAACCATTGCTTCCATTACTACCATTACTTCCATTGCTACCATTGCTTCCATTACTACCATTGCTTCCATTGCTTCCATTGCTACCATTGCTTCCATTGCTACCATTGCTTCCATTGCTACCATTGCTTCCATTGCTACCATTGCTTCCATTGCTACCATTGCTTCCATTGCTACCATTACTTCCATTACTTCCATTGCTACCATTACTTCCACAATTTCTATTATAATTACAATTTCTGTCATTTTCATCGTCTTCACCATGATCATTTCCATCATCTTCATCTTCAATGTCTTCATCGATGTTCTTTCTATCACCATGTCCATCAGTTGTGTTATCAATAGCTTGATTACGCTTATGGATAGCGTGCCCTAAATTTCTACGGGCTAAGAAAGCTCTACGAACTTTGACTGATTTTAAAGCGTTAGCAGCTGCTTCTTGAGATCCCAAGGTGGTAGAATCTAAGCCAACGGCTTCGGTGCCAACCTCTCCAGCTTCGGCAGGAGCAGCAGGAGCAGTATCAAAAGCTGAAACAACACCATTACCAGTAGGAACAGCAGTGTTAGTTAAAGGAGCGGCAGTATCGGCACCACCCTCGCTCTTAGCTGTAGTATCACCTCCCCCAAGAGTAGTAGCCTGAGATTGTGGATCAGGTTGGGATTCCAGAGTCATATCAGCGCCTTTAGGTGATAAATTACCACTACCAAAAGGAGTTTCTGTATCAGCAGTATACACAGAAGTTATCATGAGAGTAGCTATAACACCGAGAGAAAGAATTGTGAAACGCATTTTTTTAAAAAGTGAAGTTACTTAAAAATGAAGTATTGATTGATATTAAAAAAAAAAAACGAAAACATCAGTTTCTTTTATATATAATTTGTTTTTCAATTGTAGATTAATTTACGAACAAGTGATGCCAGATAGTATGCAAAGAGTTTAGGGGAAGCCAGGCTTTTACGTTGATCAAAGCCGTCTATGTTCTCTCTCTCTCTCTCTTGCTATTTGTACATGTAATGCAACGAACTAAAAAAAAGTAGGTTCTGTTTTCACTAAATCTGGTAAGACGCTAAGTATCTTATGTACAATTTTAAAAAAAAAAATATATATGTAAAGTGGTAGATCTTGTTATGATTAGCTGATTGACGTTTTGCATAGACGAGATACTCCTCACCTACTAAAATTCTACAGAATTATCAAAGTAATTCATCTAACTTATTATATGAATAAATACGGGATACATGTTGTATATATATATAAATTAATTCTATGTTTCGCGTCTTCTACTTCAGCATTTGTTTTTCTATTCAAAAAAATCTACTGGTTTTAAAAAAAATCAAGAGAAAATTAAGGTTCTAAAGGGTGATTAATAAAACAATTCACAGTTGTTCTCTAATAAAGGAGCTGTTTCTTTTTTCAAAGGGCAGTTTTTTTTTTTTTTTTTTTTTTAGTCGTCAATGGGCGTTTTTCTAATTGACTGTAAATTCATTTCAGGATTTTAAAAACAAATTTCCTTGCATAATGGGTGCATGAAAATAGTCAGGAGAGGCATTTTATTGAAAAAAGATGTGTTATGATGTTATATGGATTCGGAAGTAGGGGAAGATATCAACTCCTTCTCTGCCCTTTTTTTTTTTTTTTTTTTTTTTTTTTTTTTTTTTTTTTGAATTATCTATACTTTGCCTTTGCAACTTTTTTTTTATCATAAATCTCATCTTCTAAAAGAGATTGTAAACATATGGCGAATTTACGCAAATAAGTTCTATTGGCAATCCAAAGATAATTAAGTAACAAAACCAAAAGTGAACATATATTTGTATTTTTTTTTTTTGAACTTTCAACAGGCTTTTTTACTTGTTATCCACACATGCATATACGATATAATAGGATATTTCCTGTACTTTTCGGATAAAATAGTGACTAATTGAGATTGATTGATTTAATATTCTATTTGAATTGACATACTGTGTACAACAAATAAATAAGAGCTGCTCTGATGTGTGTGCTCAATTGTATCTATTTAACAAACATCGATTTGCTTAATGTTGAGATTTATTTTATAGAATATCTACTTCCATAAATGATCACTCACTACGTCGATCTCCAACCAATTTTTCTCTTTTATTATTCAAGGCACAAAGCTTTTTTTTCACATAAACAAGTACGCAAAAGATCGACCATTTGGCTGCTCTTAGGTACATTTGTACAACATCTCAGCAAAAAAAAAAAAGGAGTTACAAACAATTGTGTGGTTAATGTATACAACTATTTTGTATCATTACCTTCTTGTTAATAAATCCATTGGTTAAAGTATCTAAAAAGTTAAGAAAAGGCATGGCTGGCCAGAATATCTCTGGCCTGTCGCTTATTATTTTCATATATATCTACTTTGTACTGTCTCTCTGAATTCCATTAAATGTACTTTATATATTCTAACTTTTTTTTAATTCAACAACAAACTGTTTTTATTCTTCTTCAATAAATAATTAAATAACCCTCGTATTGGTTATACCCATCATTCACTTTTGTGTGGCTTTAGTTACAGTTTTCTCATGCATATGGTAAGACCTTAAAAAAGTGGGTCACGATATATACACACAAAATACTTTTTCATAACAATGCTCAAATCAAACAGGCGGATATACCGTAAAATTGTCAATGAAAGGTTTATATATATGAAACATCACATTCTAATTTGATAACCAAGGAAACATTACAAGCTATATAAAACACAGGCTATGAAGCCAATTTTATAAAAACATAGCATGTTATTTAAATTGTTTGAGAAGACCATAACACTTTTTTTTATTTTTTTTTTTTATTTATTTTTTTCCTAAAGCCTGAAGAGGAATGGCTGTCAGATTTATTGTTGTTAAATGATACAAGCTCTAACTAACCACCATAAACTAAAAACATTTCTTTCTCATTATATTTCTTGTTGTCAGCTACATTATTTAACCGCGCATTTATATACATATTTCTTAGCTTTTTTCGATCTTCTCCTTCCATTGAAGCACATTTTTTCTGCGCTAACCACAAATCTAATCATAAATATAAGATAGATTTACTGATGCTAAATCAAATAACATATACAGTTTTAAACAATAGGTGTTTTCAGACCAATTTGACCCAAATAACCTTTTTCATTTTATTGGCTGTAGTCAGTAACTCGGTATGCACACCTTTTTAATTCCGTCTCAATCCTGAAGGTTGGTTTTTGTATGTACAGCAGTCATATGTACATAACAGAAACAAGGCGATTGTGTTTTTTTTTAAAAAAAAAGCTCACACTCTTCGCTTAAATGCGTCAGACATCGTCCTTTCGAACAAGTACCTTCTTCTCTCTTTTTTTTTTTTTTTTAGTAGAAGCTCTCACAAAAGTAGTTTTATATGCGGCTTAAAATCTAAACCTATCAAAATACATTTTGTTTTGGCGTTTCAATAATTTTGCATTACAAATGTTTGTTGTACGAATTTACGCTACAAAGAAAAAGAAAACATATTGTATATCACAGTGAGCTATATTCTTTCATTATTTTGTCTTGAACAAATATAATAAAATCTTATGTAATAAAAAAAAAAGTAAAAGCGTTTAGTAATCCTTTTTCCCCAGAAAATAAAAATGATCGAGATTTTCCGATGGTTTATCCGTTAAAAAATCAGAAAAAACTCATTTTTTGTTTCTTTTCTTTTCTTTTTTTTTTTTTTTTTCACACATTATTATACAACCCCTTGAGTAATAAAATAGTATAGAAAATGGCCAATGTGTTTTCAAGCTTGGGTAAAGGAAAAAAACCTTTATCTGGCTTACTTGTAGTCTCTTTAATCTATGCCATCCATAAAGCAAGAGTTCAATACAAGACCAAGATGCCTACAACTGGATCTGTACAAAATAAAAAGAAACATAAGAAAGTAGGTGTTAATGCTGAATTCATTGAACAAATGAAGAAGTTATTACCTATTTGTGTTCCAGGTGAGTTACAAGCTTTTAAAAATAAAAAAAAAATAATGTGCTGAAAAAAAAAAAAAAAGGTGTATTTTCAAAGGAGTCAGGTCTTTTAGTTGTACTTGCTACAGTACTTATTGCACGTACTTGGTTAGATATTTGGTTTTCTGGATTTAATGGGTAATAATAATAGAATAGTGTATACATATATATAAAAAAAAAAGAGAGGGTTCAAATGAAGTATATAAAAATTAGGTCTGTAGTGAAAGCCATTGTGTCAAGAGATAGAAAGCAATTTATTGCAAAGGCTATTGTAGAATTTGGACTTATGATGGTACGGCAAATTGAAGATATGCACTGTACAAAAATTAATTATCTCAAATATTAGTGGCCCATGAGTATCGTAAACAATTCACTCAAGTTAACAATCAATGCACTTGCACTTAGTTTCAGACAAAGATTAACCAAGGTAAAAACAGACTGAAAGTACTCTTCTTTTTTGTTACTTAAAAAAAAAGATATTTAGCATGCACATAATCAATACTTGGACGGAATCACCTTTTATAAAATCTCCAATCTGGATAATCGACTTCAAAATGCAGATCAATTATTGACTCAGGATATCGATAAATTTTCAGATAATTTATCTCATTTGTATTCAGATATTGCTAAACCAGTTGTTGATATCTTTTTATTTGCATATAAATTAGGTGAAGCCATGTAAGTCGAAATTGAATTTATTAGAGACCTATACAAAAAAAAAAAAAAAAAAAAAAAAACTAAAAAAAAGGATATATGTGATAGTGGTAATGAAGCACCTTTCTTTATGATTGCTTATTTTGTCATGTCTGGTGTTTTACTTCGTGCATTCTCTCCTCCTTTCGGTCGATGTAAGTTTATAATAGTAGCAGGATAAAAAAAAAAAAAAAGGTTCTAACATTTACTTTTTTTTAAATAGACACGGCTATTGAACAAAAGTTGGAAGGTGATTTTCGTTTCACACATGTAAGTCAAGAGAGAGAGAGAGAGAGAGAGAGAGAAAATAAGAGAGAAACAAGTAGTTAAAACGAGTTTAAAATAGTCACGTATCATCACACATTCTGAAGAGATTGCATTCTATCGTGGTGGAGAGCGTGAAAAGGAAGTGGTCAATAATACATTTGAAAAGATTTCGAATCATGTACGTAAAGTATACACACTTCGTTTCTTGAATGGTATCTTTGACTCTGTTCTTGTCAAATATTGTGCTACCATGACTGCATATTAGTAAGTGTAATACATTATTCCAACAAGATTTTATAATGTGTTAACCTTTTTTTTTTCTTTCTAGTTTATTAGCTAGACCTGTATTTGATCCTCGTTATGGTAAGTAAAATGAAATCAATTAAAAGAATTGTAAATTTAATTTTGTGTTTTAGCTACAAAGTATATGGGTGTTGATGCCGATCCAACTAAATTAATGGAAGATTATTCAAGAAATTGTAAGTTTTCTTTTCTTTATTCTTTAGTTTTACATTTTATTGACTAATATAAAAAAAAAAAAAAATAGCTAGTTACTTGATTAATTTATCACAAGCTGTGGGCAGACTTATTTTAACAGGTCGTGATTTAACTCGTTTTGCTGGTTATACTGTAAGTTTTTTCTTTTTTTTTTTTTTAAGAAAAAAAAAAAAATACAAGTAATTTAAAATAGATTATTAAAATTGTATATATGTATATAGTCCCGTGTAGCAGAATTATTTGATGTATTGTCAGATGTTCGTAACGGTAAATATAAACGTACCATGATGTCTACTGAAGAAAGTGGAGCTGGTAAGAATAAGCTCGTGGATACCAATAATACAAAAGGAAAGGTCTTGATCCGTGACGGAGTGATTGTTTTTGATAAAGTGCCTATTGTTACACCCAATAGTGATGTTTTGGTAAAATAAGAAAAAAAAAAAAAAGGGGGAGGGGGGATGATATACTCATTCATCTTATTTAGTTGAAAGATCTTTCTTTCAAAGTCAGTACAGGCATGAATTGTTTAATTTCAGGTCCTAATGGATGTGGTAAAAGTTCATTGTTTCGTATTTTAGGTGATTTATGGCCTTTATTTGGTGGTACCTTGACTAAACCCGAAGCAACAAAATTATTTTATGTACCTCAAAAGCCTTACCTTCCTCTTGGTACCTTTAGAGATCAAGTGATTTATCCTGATACACGTCAAGAAGCTATGGCTAAAGGATACGATGATGATTCTATTATGAAGTTATTGGATACAGTTCATTTAGGTTATTTAGTTGAACGTGAAGGTGGTTGGGATACAGTACAAGATTGGGCTGATGTTTTATCTGGTGGTGAAAAACAAAGAGTGGCTATGGCTAGATTATTTTATCATAAACCTCAATTTGTAAGTTTTTACATATGTGTGTATGTAATGGACAGACATTGATTTATTTGTTTAGGCTATTCTTGATGAATGTACCAGTGCAGTGAGTGTAGATATTGAAGCCATCATGTATGAACATGCTCGTAAAGTAGGAATTACATTGTTCACTGTATCACACAGGTATATAAAAATACTACCCCCCCTTTTTTTTTATGCAGTGATTTGAATTTAACTTTTTTTTTTATATATATATAGAACTTCTTTAATTCGTCATCACGAATATCTTTTACGTTTTGATGGTGAAGGACATTATGAATTTAGAGAGTAAAGTGTCTGGATTGAATTGAGCAAAAAAAAAAAAATTACTAAAATGATATTGTTATCTGTAGAATGGATCCAGAGGATTCAACTTCTGCGTTTGGTTTTGGACATGGTAAAACCAAACCTCAAAGTAAAATGGAAGAAGAGGAGGACGAAGAAGAAGAGTAAAAAAGTTTTTTGCTCTCTAAAAAATAAAATAAATTTTTTTTCAAAAAAAAAAAAAAAAAAAAAGTAGTATCATAGTAAATATGAATCTGTTGCCATGAGTTACCTTGGTTGTTGTGGTTACAATCAATTCTTACTCTTTATTTTAGACCCTTCGAATGTATTAACAATAAAATGATACAAAAGCTCGCTTTCAACAACTGTATAAATGCTGTTTTTTGAGTTTAAATTATAAAAACATCAGGTAACTATTTTTGGGTTATGTAAAAAAAAAAAAAAAAAAAAAAAAAAAATTACGAGAACAAGTGTATATCTGAGCCCAGTTTTTGGTTATAAATTGAGCCGAGGGTAGGGGAAAAAGAGAAAGTAAATATGGAATGGGAGGAGAAGAAGAAGAAGGAGGAGGCGAAATATAAAAAATGAATAATATTTCGAGTTTTTAGTCCGTACATATAAGCTCCAAAATATAAATTTGTTTTTTTAATAAACTATAAGATGTGAGTAACTGAATAGTTTAAAGAGCGCATTTTTTTTTTTCCTCCTGCAATTTATTAAGGGGGCGTTTTTTTTTTTACACTATTCTCACTCACACACACGCTTTTTAAAAATGATATCATGAGAGAGAGAGAGAGAGAGAGAGCAAGCAGTAATAAAATGAGAGGCGTTTTTTACTGATAAAAAAAAAAAAAAAAAAAAGTTAAAAAAAGAAAGTATCTATTTTTACATAATTTAATTCTGTAACTTCTAAAAAAGTGTGTTAATGCAAAACATTTTTGAAAAACATGAAAAAGCCTTTATAAGGGCCCTTTGAACATTTAGAGACCGATATTTACACTTGCTATTTTTAATTCAAAAAAAAAAAAAAATAGCACTCTTTTTTTCTTTTTTTTTTCTTTTCTCTCTAATATTTTTTTTTTTTTTTTTTCGAGAAACTCTCTCAGTCATTCCAATGCATAGAGCTACAAAAAGTATAAGCCCAGGTCAAGAAGACGAGGTAACTTACTAGAGAGAAAAGAATAGATTGAGTAAACTAAAATAAATAAATTAGTTATCGAATATAGATACACAACTTGACCATGTAAATAAAGCGTTAAAATGGAGTATATTAGATTTAGAAAAGTTTACACATTCTCTAAAAGCAAGGTATAATAGAAAGAAAGAAAGAAATACAAAAATAGAAGAATTAAAGTTATATGTAGACTAATAGCAGAAGAAGCATATGTGTCTGCTTTACAAAAGATTATAAGACATACAGAGATACAAACGAATAATACGACCAATACAGATAATTATTTTGAGGATACAAATTTCTCACAAACTACACAACATTATGAAACTTCAATAGAAAAGACAATTGAATCAAGGCGTGAATTGATTAGTTGTTTAAAAAGTCAAATTGAAATATTATTAAAAGTCAAGGTAAGAAGATACTTATTGTAACACAATTTCATTTTAATCATTATAATAAAAAGGATTCACATGAACAAAGAAGAAAGAAAGTAAAGGCTGTATTGGGAGAAAAGAATATGAATTATATTTTATTTCGTACGCGAGATATTATCAAGGTAAATAAATTTTGAATTTATTATGTTTTTGGTCCCTGATTTTTTTTTTTTTTTTTTTTTGTATGTAGCTTCAAAAGAATTATTTCAATAAATGTACAGAATATGCTAGTCTTCAACAACAAATATTAATTTCTTCTCATGAAGATAATCCAACAAATGATCCACATTATCTAAGTCCAATGATGGCTAGAATTTCTTCTGATGAAGCAAGAAAATCAAGTGATAGTAATTCAAAAGAATTCGATACACATTCACTTCAAGATAATAATTCAATTTCACCTAGTAACTATAAAAAGAGTAGTATGGCTGGTTTCATTACAACCATGAGATCTCAATTAGCAAATGCCGCTGCTGTAGATCCTTCAAAACAAGCTGCTAGATTAGCTAAATTGAAAAAGGAAATTAATGATTCTGATAATGAGTATAGGCAAGGTATTAGAATATTGGAATTTTTGAGAAAGAAACAAGCCGAAACCGCTATCCATGCCATGCGAGTAAGTACTTTTAAATTATTATTATTATTATTTTTTTTTTTATTATTATATTAACAATAAATATAGCATGTCGAGGCTATTTTGATAGGTAAATCTGATGCAGTAAAAGCTGTGATGGTATCTATATGTAAACAAGAAGAAGATACACTTTTAAACGAAGTGGATGTAAGTGTTTATATAGAGTATAACAAATATATATATATATATATATAGTTAAATTATATTATATAGATGATCAGACATTCTTTAGATACGATTTATAATATGGATAGTAAAAGGGATACGGATCAATTTTTGATTGAATATGAAAAATTAGGGTACAGTAAACCGAAACCAGTTTATTATGAGAATTATTATTATGGTCGATGTAAAGAGATCTTGTTTGGATCAAATTTAAATGATTATTGTATGGAACATAACCGTACAGTACCTTTATTGGTGACAAAATGTATTCAAGAATTAGAATCCTTGGGTGGATTAGAAAAGGAAGGTATCTATAGAATCTCTGGTAGACAAAGTAATGTGGATGCCCTCAAGAGTGAATTTGAAAAAGATGAACAATTGGTCGTTTTGGATTCAAAATATGATGTCTTTACAATCGCTTCTGTACTTAAAATCTATTTACGCGAATTAAAACAACCTTTATTTAACCTGACTATGCAAGAGCGTATTGATTATTCGAGTGAGTTTTTTACTTTATTGTTACTATGGTTACTATCATCTACTAATAACTACTTTATATATAGATATCACGGATGAAGTTAAAAGAAAAACTCTGCTACAGACTAGAATATCAGAACTATCTAAACCACAAAGAGATACGCTTGAAGCTGTCATTACACATCTAGCAAAGTAAGATTTTTTTTTTGTATCATCTTTCCTTTTTTTTGAAACTAAAAAAAAAATACATAATACAGGGTCAAAGATCATTCACATATAAACAAAATGACAATCAAAAACTTATCAGTGATATTTACACCAGCATTATTTCATGACCATAATCAGGCAGAAAATGTAGGCGAATGGTATTCGGATAAAGTACTTGAAGATTTAATTTATCTGCATCAAGATATTTTTATAAATGCAGAAAATCAAAACCGAATTTTACAAGAACAACGTAAATTACAGCAACAGCCAGGATCCAATATGATGGATTCTCCTTCTGCTAGTGTTTTGAGTTTACCATTTTCTGCTGTTGGAATGAATAGCGTCGTGAGTCGACAAGCTTCAGTTCGAACTGTTAAAAAATCAAGTTCTGCACCTAACCATCATACCAATTTAATAAATTAAATTATTTTTTTTTTATGAACAGAAAAAAAAAAAAAAAAAAAAAAAAAAAAGATACGGGTACACAAAAAATAGAGAGAGAAAAAAGTTTTTTTTTTTTTAATACATTTTAATTCTTTGCAAGTAAAAAAAAAAAATCAAAAAGAGAGAGAGAGATAAATAAGGATGAATTTTATAATAAAAATATGGTTTTTTTTATACAACTTATTTAGGAGCATCCTTGTAAGACAAACAGTGTTCCTCACCCATGGAAGAAACGACAGAGATCAAGAGTTCCTTACCCTCCTCGAATTCCTCTTCCAACTTCTCACCGAGCTCACCATCGGGGAGCTTGACATCATCCTTGGTGGTACCATCGGGCAACATCAAAGAAAGGAAACCATCATCAATGTTAAGAAGAGCATATTCCATACGGACAACGTTGGGAACATCCATGTTGTGAGTAGAGGGACAGAGTTCTTCGTACTTTCTATAATAGAAAACGAAAAAAAAATTTTTTTTTTTTTAGTACACGGATTTTTTTTTACTCCCCCGCACCAAAATAATAACAAAAAAAAAAAGGGGGAGAAATTTCTAATAATATTTTACCTGCTGGTGAAGATATCGGTACCGATCAAATGGACCTTGGCGTGACCGTGCTTACCAGTCTTGGAGGTGGTCATTTCAATAATCTTACAAGGTCTACCCTTGATAACAACATGGCCGTTCTTTCTCAAGGCAGAACATTGCATGGGGTAAGTAAGAGAAGCACCGGACTCAGTGGTATCGAAGGTGTGTTCGTCGTGGTTTTCGGCCATACTATAACAAATGTATTAATATCAAATTAAGAAAAAAAAAAAAAAAATTATATAGATAATACTTACTTGAAAGATTTCTGATGTAAAGAGAAAGAGAAAAAAAAAAAGGAAAAAAGTAAAAAAAAGCCACGCGACGACTTAACCCAGTTTTATACCTTTTTTTTTCATTTGAGCGGGATATTGAAAATTTTTTTTTCTTGGCCACACAATACACCACCAACAACACACTCTCTCGACTGTGTTTCAATAGATTCCAAACAACACTTTTTCTTAATTGGTAAAAATGAAAATAAGGAAGTCACTTTCGCCAAGTTTAAAAATGAAGATGGCTTGTATTATTATCAAAAAAAAAAAAAGATCCAAAAAAGTTTTTTTTTTTTCTGATTTGGTTATGTTACGTTCAAGCACATAATAAACAAGAGCTATCATCTTGATATTTTGAAGTATTCAATGTTTACCAACTGTGACCCGACCCGACGTCATCTGAGTGTTGTATGAGAATAATATACCTACAATCTTTCCAAGTTTGATGTATCACTATTTATTAAAAATTAAGGTCCTTTACTTTATTGTGACATTGGGTTTTATCACTGTTTAACCATACTAGTAGTCAAAGTGTATCTTTAGATTGTAGTTTAGAGTAAACATTTGTTTGTTTTCTTTTGGGAATGCAATGAGAGAGGTATTAGCTTAATTTGCTCACATATATTAAACATGGCGCTTTTTGTATCAAAATCGACCGGGAATTTTGACAGATATCATTCTATCAATGAGTATTTATACCAGTCATCATCAAAGATAGTGCTACTTTGGCTTTATTTGATCGCACTTAAGTCTATTATTTTCTCACCAACTTAAAATTAACCTCACTTTTTGGTTCAAACAGAATAGACTAATCCGTTATGATAATTTTGGTTTTTTTTTTGAAAGCTCAATTCATATGATGATGAAAGTCAGGAGTTTATGAATGAAACACTTTATAATAAAAAAACGAAAAAGCAAATAGTTTGTATTACCGGCGTTAAATCGGGCAAAAAAATTCTGCCTTTTTTTTCCATTACATACATTTCTGTCGCACTCTCAAAATGATCTCAACATAAGTTCTGCAGAAGCAAAATATACAATTTATTAGGATCCTCTTCTGCACAGAAAAAAAAAAAAAAAAGAGGTATAGTCGTTTCTTATTAAAATGCACAACGAAATAAAACTCCTGTGTGAATCTTGATAAGCAATCTTCCAAAACAATAAGAGTCAAGTTTGAACGAGGAGGTTGCCTGAATTGTTCAAATTTATCATTTGATTGAGCTAGAATAGATGTAATACGTGAGAGTTCAAGTCCAGGTCTCAGGTTGGAAAGAGTGTTCAAGCGCTGTCTTCTCTTTCTTGAGTATAAGAAGATGATGAGATTATGTTACCTTGTCTGTCAAGTAGGATTATTATCTTATTGCAAAAATTAATTGTCCATCATCAAGTAGAATTAACCGACTCTCGACACCTCTTGAACTTACATACCACTCTTTCCTGTGAATATAAAGGACTTATAGTGACAAGGTCACTTTTTTCCTGTATTGCTTGCCTTAAGGTATGTAAATAATAAATATAAATAAAAACGTATATTAAAGCTTAAATTATTGTACTGTAATCTTTTTCCAGGACACAAGCAATAGATGATAATGAATGGAAATTTCCGCCTGAAAGGAAAATAGTCTTTGGATGATATCTCTGATTTGAGTGGTTTATGATCACTTATGGTAGGAGGAAGAGGGGATTATTAGCCCGTTTGAAAAAGATCTGGTGAAAGTAAGATGAGACTAAATATGAAAATTATAAGCCAACATGTTTCGAACGTAGACAGGAATGACGCTCTAGTAAAGTATAATAGTATCCAGTGAACAAATGAATCAGCGAAGGAAATTATCGTCTGTTGATGAAATTCAACGTCAAAAAGCAGGAAAACAGAATAGAAATACTTTTTGAGTACGATGGTTATATGAACTGGGAGTTTGTCAATGACAAACAGGTGAAAGAATAATTAGATTTAACTTATTCTAATAATGTCACGTTTTACCTCATAAAAAAAAGGATTTCCCTGTAAAGGGCTGACGATAGATGATGTAAATTACCAAACTTGGATTATGTAATGTTTAATCACCGCTTTTAATTTTTTTTTTAATGAATAAATACGTACTATGAATTTGTCCTTTTTTTCCCACTTTAGTTTTTTTTTTCTACCCCCCCCCCCTCACTCTTTTATTATTATCAAATGGTCAATTATCAATTAGTCCAAGATACTATACAAAGTTACATTGAAAAATACGTTTTAGAACCAACGGGACTTGAACCAAAAGTAGCCAAAAAGCTCTCAATTCAATTAGGTGTATCTACCGTAGTTATCTACTATGTGTATCGTTGGTTTATCCATCGACTCTATCTTGACCCAGTCAATCGTATCCCTGGACCTAAAGTAGGATGGCTTCCATTGATGGGTAACTTTCAAGAGATTATTAAAGAAGAATCAGGTGGACCTCATAAGCGATGGTCAAAGGAATATGGAGGAATATTTTCTTACCATGGCCCATGGAACGTACCTCGTGTAGGTGTTACGGATCATATACTCTTGAAGCAAGTCTTGACGACAGATGAATACGATTATATCAAAACACCTGAAAGCTCTGATTTTTTAAGACGTGTCTTAGGAAATGGGTTATTGGTGGCAGAGGGACAAACACACCGTCATCAACGCAAGATGTTGAATCCAGCATTTTCTGTAAACACAATTCGGTCCCTATTACCTTTGATGGCGAAACCCGCACATCGTCTTAGAGATCAGTGGTTAAAAATAGTACGTTCTGAAGAATCCAAACATGTGGATGAAAAAGGTGTGGTCTATACAGAGATTGAGGTCTCTACTGGTCTCTCCATGGCTACTTTGGATGTGATTGGTTGGGCTTTTGGACAAGATTTTAAAGCATTAGAATATGCAGGTACAGACCATCAAAGCAAATTGAGTCAAGCCTACCTTCATTTGTTTTCAAATGATGCTTCTATTATGCGTATCTTGACTTTTGTATTCCCTATCTTGCGTCACTTGCCTACAAAACGTAATCGAGATGTGAGAAGAGATTTGAAATGGTTAAAGGAAGAAAGTGAAGCCCTCGTACAGGCTGGTATTGAACGTGCTGCCAAAGCAAAAGAAAGTGGCGTGTCTGATAATAAACCAAAAGATCTTTTGGCTACTATGGTAGATTTAATTGATGAAGAAACTGGACAAGGATTTACCGCAGAAGAATTAAGACATCAATGTCTTACCTTTTTAGCAGCAGGGTAACTTTTTTTTTTTTTAAAAAAAAAAAATTGTGTGAATATATTGACAAAGATTTAACATTATTTTTGTTTGTTTGTTTATCTATATAGTCATGAGACAACAAGTGTAAGCTTAAGTTGGTGTCTTTGGTTATTGGCTAAAGATCAATCAATTCAAGATGAATTGAGAGAAGAAGTTCGTACGTTATTTGGAGAAAATGATGAGACACCAAGTTATGAAGATATCAATGCATTACCTTTATTAAATAATGTGATCAAGGAAACACTTCGGTTGATACCCGCCGTACCTACTACAAGTCGTATGGCACGTGTGGATACAAGATTAGGATCATATGCAATTCCTGCAGGAACACGTATTATGATTTCTCCCATCGTCATGCAACATTCAAAAGAGATTTGGGGCGAAGATGCAGAAGAATTTAATCCATCACGTTGGGAGAAAAATGAGAAATTAGGAAATGCCTATCAATATATGCCATTTTTAGCTGGTGGAAGACAATGTATTGGTTACAAGTTCGCTTTGATTGAGTTCAAGATTTTGTTGGCGGTTTTGGTACGAAATTTAAAGTACGTTGAAAAACCAGGTTTGGTCTTTGAAAAGAAACAAAATATTACTTTGAGACCTTCACCTGATATGACACTCTGGGTTACTTCTGTTTAAATATCTGTAGATTCAACTAAATAAATGTCCTTTTATGTATAACAGAAAAAAAAAAAAAAAAAAAAAAAAGTCTATAGCGTTTTATTATTATTACGAGTTTATTAAAGTAAAAAAAAAAAAAAAAAAAAAAAAAAAAAAAAAAAAAAAGTCTATTCTACATCATTCATAGGTGTGTCTTGTTCAGGAGATGATTCAACAACAATAGAAGATGTCATATCTACTTCAGGTGATGACTCTACAACAATTGAAGCTTTCACTTCTTCTTGAACGGTAACAGAAGGAGATTTATCCATAACAGCAGGGGAATCTTCAATAACGACAGAAGGAGAATCTTCGAAAGGAACAGAAGGAGAATTTTCTAAAGGAACAGAAGGAGAATCTTCTAAAACAACAGAAGTAGATGCTTCTTCTACTACCTTTTTAACAGGTTTATCGGTCTTCTTCTTCTTGAATCGTCTATCATCATTACCACCACCACGTTTAGCCAAAGAAGGATCAAAAGGACAATCAATCACACGAAGTGCGTTCAAAAGATACCCGCCACCCGCACTCATCATCATATTAGGATGCATACGTCCAGGCAAGACTTGGTATTCACGTAAACTACTCTCTGTTAATTCGGCATTTAAGAAATCGGTGGATCGACGCATCCAATAAGCAGCTTGTAAAAGTACTTCCTTATTAAAACTGTAAACGACAACAGGTCTTGATCCACATACATATTGCTTTAATACTTTCAAGACGGATTCAGGTGTAAGTGAAGAAGAAATGATGAGACCATCAAAATCTCCTTGGTGTAAAAGTGAGCGTGATTTTGTTTTATAGTCGTAGGCTGATTTACGACGCAAGTAAGTACGGCGTGGATCGTCCTCTAATGCTGCAATTTGTTCGTCTGTTAAGATCTCAAAAGGTTCTATGAATTGTGTTAACTGAGATACTTTTTTTTTTATCTTTTCTTTTTTATCTTACCATCAGGAGTCTCGGGATCAACAAGAGCAAATGGAACAGTGTATAAAGTATCTTGAATCTCTTTAGAGAAATTCATATAACGTAAAATATCGTAGTTATGATGATCTCCTTCGTGAATAGCAACCACTTGACCGTAGCCGCCCATACGTTCAAGTACAGAAGCAACGATCAAACCTTGTGTATCATCTACAACCAACATTTTGTTGTTTGCATGAACATTCGCTAAACATAAAAGTTGAGAAAGTGTATCGACTCGAAGGTGTTTAATTTTATCTGGATTCTTTGTGAAAAAGTAATCGACAATTGTATTGATAGTAGGGCGAACGGGTGTAAATGTCTTCATGAACCTAAAATGACAGTTAAATAAATATATCCATACGTTATTTGTTATTACTTACTTTTTCTTTTTACGTTCAATGTATTTTGCTTTAGAGAATTCGGTCTTTTTATCAAACTCAGAATGTGAATCAATCATCTTTTTAATGATTTCTTCTGTATCTAATTCACCTAGTAATCCTTGTTCTTTTAATTTGACTACTTCATCGTGTGTTAATCTTTGTACAGTTGCATCGTCAATAATTTCTCGATTATTAGCGGTAGTTTCCTCTATCATACACATTATTAATACCTTGATTTTTTTTTTTTTTTTAAAAAAAAAAAAACTTTTTTCATATCCACTTACCAATAGTTGTGTTCTTGGATACATGACCTACAGGACGAAGTTCCTTTTGAGCTAAAATTTCATAAGATAAACCAAATGGTTTTCCAATTAATTTATTTGCTTCAAAGGTGCCAAACTTGCCTAACCCAACGTTACTAATAACAACAGAAAATTAGATATATATATAAAAAAAAAAAGGTACAAGTTTTTTTTTTTTTCTTTACCTGTTGGCTTTCAAGTTTACAATTTTTGCTCCTCCACTAGGTAACTGAATAAGAATGTGCTTTCCTGCTTGTACTATGTCGGATTCATGGTGCGTATACGTTGTTTCTGCCATTTTATAAAAAAAGAAAAAGGTGGATAAATTGGTGATGAGGGATTTTTTTTCTAATAAAAGTGACTGGTTTTACTCTTACTTCTTTCCACAGAAACTGGTCAGGTTTAAGCCGTCTAATGAATTGGTGACTTTTATAGTATACGCATATTGACTAATAGAATTGAGCTTTCATTAGTTGAAATATGTGGGTTGGTAGTACGAAAAATTCATTAATAGCCTCTCGAATCAAAATGAGTTGAGTAAACATTGCAACAATAGTTAATTTGTTTAAGGATTTCAACAAAATTGAAGAGAAATCAGCTAATTATGTCATCTCTACAGAACTCCTTTCATCGAAATTCTACATCATGTTTTTTTGGCTCCTGATATAGTAATGGATAAGATACCATCTAGTTCACAACCTATGATTACAGACGTTCTTACAATGCCGTTCCTGAAGGATGCTCCACTGTCATCTACGTTCCTTAATATGAAAAGACGTGTAGTACTTTTCCAATCTATTTTATCAAACATCCGCTTTTAAATTATTTATGCAAACCTGAGTCGTATTTTTTCTTGGGGATAGATACGTGCACCATACAGTGTAGGTATTGCATACAGGCAGGTTTTTTTTCTCATAGGTCACACAAACAAGTTTTTTTTTATTAATAAATCATCTTTTTTTTTATTTTGTTCTTTTCTTTCACTTTCTTCTTTTTACATATATTCCTTCCTTACCGCTCCATTTTTAATCTCTTCTTTTGCCATACTCCTTACCTAGAGAAGAGATTGTTCCAAGAAAAAAAAGGACCTGCATAAAACATATTGCTACCAATAGTAAGTCTATTAATTTTATCAAAAAATAAATAATTCATTTTGTCTAATAAATCTCAAATAGAAAATGATCCTTTTTTCTTTCTTGTCCAAAGTAAAAAAAAAAGAACAAGTATTATACTTGTTTTTTGTTAAAAAAAACAGTAAAGTATTTTGATGGCTAGTTGGATAAAATTCATCCTTGATTTTACTAAATCCTTTTTTACTACTCTTTTATCCAGCACCGTACAATTGATCGAAAATTGTCCAGCAATCAAAAACATTGCCATTGAAACATTTTCAATGGATAATGAAGTATACATATTTGATGCACTAAATTTAAAAAATAATCAAAATATGTTACAAAAATTTGACAATCGTTGTCCAAATAAGCAACGTTAGATTTGTTGAAAGTCTTAAAATATAAGGTTTTTATTTATGAGAAAAAAAGAGGATGTATTTATACTAAAATAAAAGAATGGAAAAGAGTCTCTTAATGTCTTCTTTGATCACGTACCCTATCTAGACAAGAGATTGTTTCAAGAATAAAATAACTTTGAAACCTGCATAAAACATGTCCGTGGTAAGATATATCATAGCTCCAATAACTTTATCACCAAGAAATAATTCATTGTCTAATAAACCTCAATAAAAAATTCTCTTTTTTTGTGCAGATTGAAGTAGCCGTCAGAGAGTGCAAAAAAAAAAGAGGTGCGCGGAAGTGGTGTGCGAAAGTGGTGTGCGAAAGTAATGCGCGTATTTATTCCCATATAAATAAGCTGTTTTATGCAAGTAAAACCTCCTCTTCTTACTCCATTCAAAACAGGTAATTAATTTTTTTTTTTTTACTTTATCGGTAAAACTAACTCTTTGTCGTATTAACAGTGTCTTACGCCTTTAACGTTTCCTGGAATAGTTCCAGAATTCAACAGGAAAATGATACCAAATCATTGAAATCACATTTATAAGTCAACGATTTTTATGAAGAATTACACTGCACTTATTAACGATACATCTTCTTTGAAGTACGTATTTAATATAAACATCAATACCAGCACGATTCCCCCCAAGATTTCAGCTAACGATTAACCCCCATACAAAAAAAAAAAAAAAAAAAAAAAAGAAACAAAATCTTCTGCTCCTGAAAGTCAAGTATAACTTGCCATACTAAATACCCTTTTTACTTATATACCCGTGTTTAATGTTTTTTTTTAAAAAAAATTTCTTAAAAAATAAGGGAAAAACTTTTCATTTTAAAAATAATCTATGATTTGTATAGTCTCTCAAAGCTACTTTGGAGCATAATTCTAATATTATGGGTGTGAGAGTATCATTTCCATCAATAAAGTAGATGTTTTGATTCATGTCTTAACGCTAGATAGGGTCCAAAAAGAGAGAATAAGGTGGCAAGTAAACACATTTATAATTTATGTATACATATAAACTTTGCCTAGACATCAAAACCATTTTTTTTTGTGCAGTTTTATTAATGTTTGTCTTTTCCTCTCTATCTCGACGTCTCTGAAACTCTCTCTTTGATAAACAGTTTCGATTTTTGTTTAATGATCGGTTTAATGTTCATCCTTTATATGAATAAACGTTTCGAACAAGAGACATTATATAGGAAAAGGGTCACCCATGCCCGGCTTTTATTTTTCCTGAATCATATGATTATCATATTTTTATTTTTTATGAACAATGCGATATTATTTTAATAACTAAGAAGTAGATGACAGAGAATTCAGGATAAATATATATTTTTTTTTGTACCTGTATGCGTCGTGTTTCAGTCAAAAGTTTTTATAAAAGTCAAAAGAAAAATGACGATAGGTATCAGAAAACACAGTTTGCTAAATCGGGTTAAATAGTTTAAAATCGACAGTAGAGTTGGAACTAAAAATATAATTATTATCAGTTCAAAATAAACATTATTTCATGCTTGTGCGATTTAGGAAATGCTTAGTAATTGGAGTCATGGGCATGTTTGTGCGTATCTAGACTTCATGTAAATGAGGAGTTAATTACTCGAGATAAAGCATGCTCCTGATTATATTTACGCTTGTATCTATTCATTAGTAAAGATCAGCAGCTATAAAAACAGAAGATAGATAATATGATATTTGATATTCAACGTAATTGTTAAGAAATTGTAGGAGTATAAAATCAATGAAAATAAATATGTGTTTCTTAATTAGCAAGTCATTATCATATTTAAAGATAACGATTACCATTCTTTTAATCATATTGAGACATATCGATATTAGTTGGTCCCTCAATTTCTCACTTGTAAAACCCCAGCCATAACAAAAAAAAAAAAAAAAAAAAAAAAAAGTACAAAAAGGCAAGTCAGTTTTTTTTTTATTACCTCTCCTTTTTTCCAGAATTTTTTTTTTAACAATATATGGCAACTTTTAATTCTACAAGCGTATATCTCAACACAAAATCATCAAAGAATGGACTACCTTCCATTTATCGAGTACCAGTTTCACAAGCGCATGAAAGCTTTTATTTTAATCAAGACTCTATCAAAGCAATAGTGTATTGCTATACAGATACAAACACGGTTTGTTACAAGGAATCTTTAATTGCCTCCATTCATCTCACCAACAAAAGGTTAATCTTACTATCTCAATCCACCAGTATCGCTTCACTTGAACCAAATCATTTTGATACATGCGAGTTACAACTCTCAAACCTTGAATCGCTCAAGACAAAATCAATTTATAAAAAGGGTTTACGATTAGATATCAAGACTTCAGAGGGACAGAATCAGAGTATCCGGATTGATATCACATTCAATAATAAAAAGGATGCAAATCGTAGAGAAGCGTTGAAAGAGTATATCAAAATGGCTGTATCGCCTATGCTTTCGGGAAGAGCCCGCGATACTGTTCAGCCTCCATTGGCTTGGGTACAAGATGATTTACCTTCTTATCTTGAAGCGACTTCAAACGCAAACTCGATTGCTCCTCCTGCATACAGTTAGAATATTTATTAGAATAATGTGTATAGATTTTTTTTCTCTCTCTCTTGCTTTTTTTTTTTGTTTTTTGTTTTGTATTATTTACGTCTGCTTTTACATTTAAAGAATAAACTCTTTTTTTTTATTTATATATATACTACATACATGACTCTGAAATAACGTCAATCAGTGGAGTACATGATACATTTCCCTTCTCTTCATCTTTCCAAAGTCCGAAGAAGAATGGCTGAAAACGGGTTTTCTCTCCTAAAACAACTTTAAATCAATTTATTACAAATAGGATAAACACAATGCAATGAAAAGAACAGATGATGGGTACTTCTTTATTCGGTATAATTCTTGGCACGGAAGAGAGAGGGTAAAGGTTGTAATTCTTGGAACACACATACGTTATTTATCCATTTATATCCAAAACATTGACGTAAGTAAATACAAGATGGGGTACGCTTTTTCATCGAAATCTTTCTCTCTCGTCCGTCATTTTGCCCTTAAATTGTTTTTATTTTTAGATGTGATATTTTGTTTAGCCCATGAGATTTTTGAGCTATTAGGTTGTATATTGTCCAATTTGTTGTTTTTTTAACATGATTTTACTTATTATACTTTTTTTTTTTTTTTATTACATTGGCTGCGTTATCATAATAAATTCAATACAAATGGCCTCATATTTTTTGTTGGTGTTGAAATGTTTGCCCGTTTTATGTTTTATGAGAAAAACTTCATCTTATATATAAAAGGGAACTTGTGACCACATGGAACCTCGGATTCCTGTATTGTTTGTGCTTTCGGAAACCAATTTTTTTTATGGTAGTTATTGATGACTTCACTGCTATAGACAAAATGTCCTTAGCATGGTTGCATAATTGAAATTTTAGCACTAGCATGTCATTTATGCTTTTTTTTTTACCGTACCATAGATTTATGTTGATTTTAGTTAAGCGCAATATAATTGACAGTTTCCTACACTGATCAATTACGTAAGATTTTATTTTTTTTCACATCCTAGTTACAAGTTTTGCAGTGTTACATGGTTACAATCGATTGCTTTGGCTTTATCATTTTACATGATGAAAATTACAGGTCGGTATTATGGCGATAATAGTAGGCAAAATAAATCTTATAGAAAGTACTTCGCTCAAACTTTCTGATCTTTGGTATAATATGCTACTTGAAGTAATCAGAGGTTTTCACTTAGATTGTTATTTTAATGTAATGGAAATCGAATATCATAAAGCTCAATGTTTAGTGAACCTGTGTACTTATACAAATGTAGTGTAAATACAACCAGAGTGAAAGGGACTTTTTTTGTTTCAAATTTGTTTGGATTCGATACCCGACAGTTTTGTATAAATTTTTTTTTTAAAAGCAAATTTTTTTTTTGTTCTTTCTCACTGACTTTGTTTTTTTCCCCTTTCCAAAAGAAAAGAAATAACGTTATATTATTAAAATGGCCCACGCTAACGTTTGGAATTCTCACCCCAAGTCCTTCGGTAAGGGCTCTCGTGCCTGGTAAGTATATCGTTCCCATTTTATTTTTTTCGAATTTTTATTTTTATCTTGAAAGAGTAAAAAAAAAAAGATAAAAATGAATAAAAAAAAAAAGAAGATAGCCTTTAAACATGATATAAGCCACCAAAAAAAAATAAAACGAGATGACATACTCCAAAGCTTGATGTTGAAAAAAAAAAAAAAATAACAAAAGTGATATGGGATATGGGTGTTTTGTTTTATTTTTTGAGCGGTTGGCCGAGTACATGATATTTATGAACGATAGTTGTATTTTGGTTACTAACATATTTTTTTTTTTTTTTTTTTTTTGCACTTTATAGTAGAGTTTGTGCTCACAGAGCTGGTTTGATTAGAAAGTACAACTTGAACATCTGTCGTCAATGTTTCCGTGAATATGCCAACGATATTGGTTTCCACAAGGTAAAGAAAAAGAATTTAGAACTTAGAAAAAGAAATCAATCGATTATTAACTTTCTCTCTTTTTAGTATCGTTAAATATTTTATTTCTTTGAAATTATATTTAATAGTAATAAACGTTTTCTCTTTTTCTTTTAAAAGATAAGAAATCAAATACATATAATATGAGACAATGTCAGAAGGCTGATTTTTAGCTTATATTATTGAGTGTATGGGTTGGGGGGGGTTTTTTTTTTAAAAAAAAGAATTGACATTCTTCAAATATACTTATTGAGAGATACTTCAATTGTAACTTTTTTTATAAGAAATATCTACATTTCTACTATTGTCTCTCAAATGTTAACCTTTCCTTCTTATTTCATATCTTTTTCATTCAGTAAGTATAATAGCATCTAAATCATCTCTTGTAGTTTATTTTATCTTCTATCTTTGTTTGATTTTTTTTCCCATTTAAATAGCACATAGTAGAGCATTGCGAGAAGTCTCTCTATAAAATTTTTTGAGTAAAATGTTTGCCTTACTCTAACATTATTTTTTTCTGTTAATAATTGTATAGACATGAAGAATTGATTGATAAAAAATGTAGGCAATAATTAAACCTATCTTGTCGATATTAATTTAAATCGATCACAAGAAAATGTTAGTTTTACATCAGGCCTATCTAACCACTGAAACTATGCTTGCTCTTTTGAAAAAGAATGCCATAGTTATTTGCCTTGCTCAAACTGCACCGTTTTTTATTTTATATTTGTTCAACTCCTTAAATGATGGCGCTTACACGTTAAAGTTACCGTAGTTAAGATTTTTTCTAGTTAATAGAATAAAATAAAATGGAACTAATTACTGATTCATATAAAAAAAAGATATAGTCTACCAGTTGTCTATCAGTAAGTCAGTTACTACTGAAAATGACACTGCTAAAAGTAAAGGTTATCTCTTTGCATCTATTTGATTTGGTGGTACCAGCCATTCAGATATTTAAAGACCGTTGTGCTTTTTACGGGAATACACAAGATTAATTTGGTGTAAAAAAAAAAAAAAGTTTATATATTTGATTTTCTTGGTTACATCTCTTTTTTTTTCTTCTTTTCTTCTTTTCTTTACTATATAGAAATAAAACAATGCGTTTAACTTTAACACATATTAAAAAGAACCCAATCGTTTTGGTTTCGGTCATCATGTCACTGGTATAATATACGAAAAAAGAATAAGCAGTAATGAACAATACAATTAATTTAAAAAAAAAAGATTGGCTGGATTATTGCATTTATTGGTGCTTGTATATTAGGTAGCAGTGCAGGTGGATTTTGGTGGACAGTGTTTTTTGAATTATTCTTTCTTGGAGGATTATTTTTTACAATTTACAAGCAAATCTTTTATCAATATCGTGTCATGGTAAATATTTTTTATTTATTTATTTTTTTTATTCTTTTATTTTTTTTTTTTTTTTTTACAAAATTGAGAATTAATTTTCTGTAATATATAAAAAAAAAAAGTTTGCAATTTTATTAGGTATTAGTATTGCCATGTTGACTGGTAATATTAATGGATTAATGAATTGGTATACTGGTGGAGCACAAGCAGCAGGAGCAGGAGCAGTGATTCTTATTGTTATGCAGGTAAAATACATATATCTATTTTGATAACCTATTTGTATATTCATTTTTTATTGAATAACTACTATATAGTATTTCTGGGTTATATTATATGGCAGTACAGAGGACTCAGCTGTGTATCAATTCGTTCACTCGGGTATTGTTTCCCCTGTATCACAAAATAATGTTCATCTTCATGGAAGTCCTAAGGAAAGTAAAATAGCATTATCTTCACCTGAGGCACATAGTCATTTCAGTCAACATCATCATCAACCTTCTATCCAAAGTATCCATACACCCATCTCGCATCATAACCCTCCTCCAACTCCTACACCAGCAGCTCATCAAACGCCCCAAGTACCCCAAGCTCAAAAGTTAATGGCCACTGCTCTTCACCCATGTTAGTAACTATTGTTCTCTCCTTGAATCTTATAAACTAACTATTCTACATGTATATAGATCAAGCTAACCCGGATGATCCTAATGAGCTTTCTTTTGTCAAAGATGAAGTATTAGAGATTTTAAATAAGAGTGGTAATTGGTGGCAAGCAAAGAAAGCGGATGGTACTATTGGTATTGTACCTTCCAACTACGTAAGTTCCTTTATAAATCTATATTTTACTCCTTTCATGTACATTAATATTGATCTACCTGTTTGTTTTTTTTTTACTATGATATCTACAGTTTGCTCAATAAGCCATTCTCTCTTTGTTAATACTACTCCCTAAAAAATTTTTTTTTTCGCCTTATACATCATAATATATATATTACACTTCTATTAATCATTTTTACTACATGGCAATAAAACAAAAAATAATAAAAGTTTTGTTACACCTTTAATATCAAAAGTTTATTTAATGGAATTAACACATGTCTATGTATGTGTGTGTATTCATACTTGTTGAAAAAAAAAAAAGGATCAATTGAATTGATTTATAATGTGTGACACAAATTCAATAAATACTAGGGGCATTTGCACTTTGAAAAGGCTATTGTTCTTTGAAGGATCAGAATTAATGTCGTACCTATTTTTCGTTTTTTAAAAAATGTCAGATTACGATTGTAAATCTTCTATTTGATGCATTTTTTACATTTGTGTTTCGATCAAGTATACTTTGAATTGTTGCTTCTTTGATACTCTCCAACTCTTCCTCATTTATTTGTCTTGCATTTTCAATATATGTGCGATAAGCTGCTAGCATATTTGTCATATTTTCCGTGGCGTTATCCAATAATGTTGGTGTAGTTTCCAAACTCACTTGCTCTTCAACAACAACACTATTTTTCACAACTTCATCATTCCGTGCACTATTTTTAACATTATAAGTGACTTTTTGAAAAAAAAACTAAAAAGAAACAAAGCATAAGTTTAGCCACCTTGTTAAATAAATACAAACGCCATAAATATCTGTATGCAAATCAATTGTTGGATATAATAAACGCTTGAGCGAAAACATATGTTTGAAGCTATGTTGGTTGAAAGTAAAGTCTCTGCAGTTGCAACTAATCATCTTATTTTCTCTAACCCTGATTTCGTAAATTCAATATGTTTTGAAAAAGATTGTACAGCATATGTTTCGGGATCAATATCGTTAATCATTTCTGGGATTAGATCCATTGCAAACTGTTCAGCATCTTCTTTTTCTTCTTTCTTCAGGCCCCATTCTTCATACATTCAACATTAGTCTTTTGACATTTTGTTGGCAAACCTCGCCAACATCATTCACCAATACGTAAATTAATCCGTCAACCCTTCTATTTGGCTTTCTTTTCAAACAAGTTGTCTTCAATTGGTTATGCCAACTTTCGACATAGTTATTTGTTTCCATGCTTGTATAAACGGTTGGTTGATAACACGAAACCCATAAAACAAACGCATCTTTTGCGAAGTAAAAGGTTCTTACTATCTAATGAGTTCTATATATTCACCAAATCGCTGAAGAAGATTGACAAGTTTTATGTTAAATTCAGAAGAGCTTCTCTCCCATACCATTTGCTTTAATGCCGCAATAATTGATCTATAAACCAATCCATTAGTTTCAGAGCTACCAGTTTTGACAAGCTCACGTATTTTGGAAGACCATGCTCTAGCTACGTGAAAAAGACATCATTGTACTCGAGTTTCAGGAATACAGTACGAATAGCGTTCAATTCGACATTCGAAACATCGATTGTATTTAATCTTTTTTATATTGTTGCATCCTAAATTTGTTTAAAAAACTTAAGGATTCAATAATAGGTGCAACAGCATGATTTGTTGTAAAACAATATGCAACTGGATAACCAGTACCAGTGATGGGGTGGCTAACAACAACCGTATATAACAAACAATTATTGATATTATCAATCTTGTGCGTAGCATCTAAGCACCAATATGGGCATTGTAACTGATTATACACTTCATTTTGATTAATGACTTGGTCTCTGTGGACAATATCTCCAGTGTTATTCTGACGATCAATTGTGAGAATATGGAAATTTTTTCAGTGTGTTTGTTCAATTTTAGTTGGATAGATACACGAACATCTCTACACTCATATCCTTGAGAAAGCTTTTGCATAATAAAGCTCTTTGCAGTTTTTGAGACAAGTAAAAAGCAGAAGTCTCCCAATCTCATGGTTATCATGTTTTTGAAGAATAAAGTAAACATTGTTTGGATCCTTCTTATAGCAAATAATTTTCATGCTAGCAGGGCAATCATTTTTTTTTATACTTTCTGAAGAGGTCTCGTTACTCTATTATGATCATCTTTTGTAGAAACTTTAGCTATTTCTTTTCCACCACTGCGATGACAAAAGTAAATTTTGTACCAAAGACAAAACACGGTTCTTTTTCTTTTTCTGGTTACTGCTGTCTCAATACTTTTCTGCTTGTAAATCGAGATACGGCAATAGAATCTTACCGACAAGACCAGGTTTGAAATGCCTTTTTAATTGCTTTCAAAAATATTGTGCTTGTCTTCGTGGATCAAATGTTGCATTAGAACCACCTACACTCGAAGAGTATATCAGTGGACTGACGAGAGACTCAAAACAACTAGAAATTGATGCATAAATAAAAGAGCTTTTATTTAATAAAATAAAAATAATAAATTTTTTATTTATTTTTCAAAACTTCAAGTACTTCCCAAGACATATATTTTAATTTAAGGTTGTCTTGATGAAGTCGATCAAGAGCCTTCAAAACTTTGGCCTGTTCAGTCTCGTATTTATCCAAAGATTCTTTGATAGCAGAATCAAGATTATCAACATCAATTGGCATATCTTCTTCCTGACCTGAATTGTCGTCCTCATCGACCAAAAAGTTCGGAATCTCTGCTGAGGCCTTACCCTTTTCTTCAATTTCCATATTCTTTCCCTTCTGTACATTCTCATGATATCTTCGAATGCATCTCCCTTTTTTCTATCCAAATCATCTCTATTTTGTTTTTTTTTATCAACCACGGATCTTTTATCCTCTTCTATATAAAATCGGCGTCGTAACTAAGTAGTTTCTTCTTCGGCTAGATCTCTTATCATTTTCGATTTTTGAGAAAAAAGGTCGGTTCGTCTCAACAGGTAAAGCTAACTTTTCACGAACAGATTTTACTGATACAGGGTTAATTTTTTTGTTTCCATCCCTATCTACCGCGTCTATTGCATTAATAGCTCGGGAGAATTGGTTCCATTGTTCAGTTTGCTCGTTATGAGGAGATCCATAAGGCCTAAACTCTTTATACTTCTTAATAAGAGCAAGTCTTCTGGAAGTAGTCCAATAACCTTTTTCCGCTCTTTTCTTCTTCGTGGTAACAATTGTATCACTGTTTTCACCATCATCTCTTGTAGTACGTTTTCTTCTTCCGCCGGTTTTCTTTGCTTTGGGTTAAAAATAATAGGCTCAATAATAGTTTGGTTGTTGTCTATAGGATTTATTTTGTATTTATTTGATAAAAAAAAAGTACAATGCAAAGAAAGAAGAAAGAAAATAAGTTGACGTAGTGTTTTTTTTAGTGATTGTCATTTTTTACATCAACCTTAATTTGTTACACGAAATCATTTTTGTTACACGAAATATAGTGAAAATCATTTGTAAAATGTGAAAAATCACTATCTCGACGGGGTGTTATACTGCCTAATTTCCCCCCTTTTGAAAGGTTTTTATGGTAGCAAGAGTTTTTTTTTATTAATGCCAGGGCTTAGTAGAAAAGTCGCTCGTCTATACTCTTATAGTTATATCACTATATAATATTTTTAATGAATTAGTTTTTAATTATTTAAACTGTAGTCTCATCAAGTTATAACGTCTCAAAAGCATAATAATCTGGTTTGTATGGTCCTTTAATTCTAGTATATCATGGTTTCCGTTACAAAGAGTATTTTATATCTGTTCAGGCAAGATATCTAGATATAAATTTTATAAATGTATAGCATATTATCTCATTATCATTGAGAATTCGCTCATTGAGACTATTTCTCCAGTACCTAGTGGGTGATAACTCTGATTAATTGGTGTGTAATTTAAATTGTAGTCATATATACATACATTTATACTAACATGAACCCTTTTTGTTAGTATTTGAACAAGGGCCTTGACTGATCCGAAGAAATTTCAAGACATAAATGAAGAAGCTTAGGAACGTTTCATCAGCCGTTTTGTTCGGCCTAACTGCAAAAATGCTTTTTAAAAATCCGTAAAAATGTTAAAGCTGACATCATCTCTTTTTTTTTTATCGCGATACAAGGTGGTTCGTTGTTTATATTTTCTAAACCCTTTCTTTTTTTTTAAAAAAAGTACTTATATTAACTTAAAATGGCTTCTGGATTTGGTTTGGATGGTGGTATGTACAATTATCAACATTGAAAGACCAAATTTCTTTTTTTTTAAAAAAAATAAATAAGATTGATATTGATATAATCTTTTAGGTCGTGGACGTTGTTTCCACTTTTGGCAAGAATTTAACAAGTGTTATGCTACTGCCGATCTTCCTCAACAATGTCTTGATCAACGTGACGATTATCTTGAATGTCTTCATCATACCAAAGAGGTAAGAAGAGAGTGAGAGAATAAGAAAGAAAGAAAGAAAAGAAACTGAAAAATGTTTTATTCTTAGTTTGCTCGTATCACACGTATTAAGACCGAGGAATTAAAGCAAGCTGAAAAGAGACAAGCCGAACAAGCTAAGGCAAAGCAAGATGCTTTGACTGCAGCAAAATCAAATTTGCCAAAATTGAACATTATTGATGATAAAACTGAAGTTAAGGCATAGATAATTTAAAAAAAAAAAAACGAAATAGACGATAGGAAATTTTGTTCTTTCTCCAGAAATCTTTTCTTTAAAAAAAAGTTTTTCAATCGATTATATACACACCTCGAAACAGCAATAAAATAATCATTTTTTTTTAAAAAAAAAAGAAACTTGGATTATATATTATATATGTGTAATAGAGAGAGAGGGGATTAATAGAAATAGGAAAATTAGGTATTAAATAAATAGGTACAAAAAAGTGAATATGGATTGTTATTATTTTTTCAGCAGGAAGCGCATGAAGTGAATTTGCCCATATAGTAACAGATTACCATAGCGAGAAAAATGACTGAAATTTGGTGCCCGTTAAATGAGAGCTCGTCCGTGATCATAATGATATTATTATTCTAATACATAAAGATGAGTACACAAATATCAAACAGGAAAAAGAAAATCTATTATTTACCTGATGTTCAGGAACAAGTAAGTAACCTTTTGGTACTTTTAATGGTATAGCATCTTCCTCTAAATTTGATTTTTCTTCCTTGATAACTTCTGCCAAAGTAGCTGTCAAAAAAAAAAGGGGGGGGGGAGGGGAGGTTAATAAACTTTTACTTACTAAAAACAATTTAAATCATACCTGGTATTGCAGGAGTTGTCTGAATTTCTTTTTTGATCGCCTCAACTACTTGATCTACTACTTTTTCAATAGACTTAGTATTGGATGGTTCAGATAAAATTTCACTTGGCTTGTCAGGTGTCATTTGTACTTGATTATAAAGTACACCATTATACTTATAAGTGGAAGGATGATAGCTAGTACCATCTGGGACAGTAAGAGGGGATAGAGTAAATGTCACTTGTTTACCATCAATAGATTCATCTGTCGTAAAGATTTTGATACTTTTATGATCTTTTGGAGAGACCTCAATACGTGCTACATTCTCTGGTATAATATTGATCTCCAGGCCATGAGGAAACATGGTCTTATGAACACGAATATCTGTACACCATATGGACTGATTTTGTTGTTGTTGTTTACGCGCACGATACGAGTTGGAAGGTTGATGTTTAGCAATAAACACAATTTGATAGTTACTCGTTAATGCTTCAAATCCTTCTCGAATGACTTTACCAGCCACACGTCGGATATAAGGAGGACAACCGTATTTGGTAAGATAATGATGAATGTTTGTAATGGATTGTAGAGAGTTATCAACCCAGGCTTGTGATACCTGGCTAGGGATGGTATATTTGAAATCAAGTGTACATACAAAACTAATGCCGACTGAAACTGTCCGACCTTGTTTATCAAGGTTGGGTCGAAATACCCAGCCATAGAGATCGGTATGAGCTCGGATACGGTGACCAGATTCATCAGGTGGTACTTGTTGATCCGTGACAGATGTTGTGGCGGTATAGACTGTACCTGTAATTGGGTCAGACTCAATACTGGTAATGGCAGAAAGATCAACACTGGCAATAGGTAAAGTACTGCCTAAAAACCATTGAACCAAGTATTCTTTTTGACTGAATCTTTCAATTGTTTGGCCTCCTTCGAAGGACGAGTCCCCTATTACGCAGACACAAAAAAAAAAAAAAAAAAAAAAAAAAAAGAGGAAAGGTTAGAATTTATGGGCGAATATTTATGATTTCATTTCTTACAAATCTTTCGAGAACCAAAGCAATGAATAACAGAACATAATTGTTCTGCAGTCCAGCCACCTTCAATAACACCATCCGCACGAATAAAGGGCACTTTACATCTTTTTCTCGTCTCGTCTTGAAGTATATAATCATCTTCATCGTCTGACAAGATATTTGAATTCAACACGTAATGTTTCGATCCATCTTTTAGGTTCTTTGTTAGTCTCCAGTTATCAGTAGAACGCGTTAATTTCTTTAATAACTGAATACTTTCTACCTTTTGTATTGGATGACGATGAGAGGGGTACAAGTGTTGTTTGACAGGAGGTAATTGTACAGGAGAATTCTTTTTTAAAATTTGTTGAGGGAGTGTGGTACTGCTGCTATTCCCTGAATCGGTCGTTGTGCTACTACTGTTCATGTCAGCGTCCAAGAGAGCCGATGGTGTATAGGTTGTATCGTGATCTGCAAAGGAAATGTGTTTTTTCGTTGGAGGTGGTTTTGAGTTCAGTATGGATTGACTATTGCTAAGTTCTGTAGTAGAGGTACTTGTTGAGATGGTAGGGCGTTGAACGGCTATTCGCATACGATTTAAAGGTTGTGGTGATGTGTTATTCATGACAGAAGGACGCCTGCTATGACCATGATTTAAGGATTGTAAAGAACCCGTTTGATGGTTCGCAGGTTGAGCTCTCATACGTTCTGTCTTTCGTTCCAAGTATTCAGCTACTTTTGCAATAACAAGTGGTCTTCTGGCTAATGTCTTTTTGGCAAATCCTGGTACCCAACCTTTCATACTTTCTTGTACGACAAATACAACTTTAGTTGCAGGATGAGGTCCACCATGTAATGGTTCTAATATCCAACCTTGTAACTAATATAAAAAAGTGTGTATGTGTGTCAATGGGATATACTTCTTTTTTTCTTTTTTTTTTTTTTTTTTTTGAGATGGTACTTTTGTATTCACACGTGTTCTACCGTTTATTCTTGGTATTCTGGGCGTTTCTATACTGGTACAAGCAAATACGATAGCGCCATTTTGTGTACATTCAATCTTTTCTACTAGTGCTAAATCTCTTGACCTTTTTTTTTTTAAAAAAAAAAGCGGTAAAATTAATTTAAGGAGTAAAATAAATAAATAAAACTTGTTATACTTTACTTGCTAGTGGTAGTTGGTTTCATGACTTCATAAGTTAGCGAAGTAGTATCATTCAAATTTTCAACAAGGTTTCCATCTTCATACCTAATTATAAACGATTTTAATACAACACAAAATTATCGTTTGTATCACATTATAAGAAAAAAAAAAACTTACTGCTCATCCCATAATTTACGCATGCCAATGACATAAAATATGGCCTGCGGAGAAAATCCTTGAATAATGGCTTCGCCTTTAAAGATGGGAGTTTTGTCACCTTTATGAACACCGCTTTTCATATGAACCATCACACCACTCTTGTGCTTCAATGCTTTTTTCCAACCGTCTTCAGCTACGACATGTTTTAAAGTGAGTAAAGCATTATCTGCTTGATGAATATGGTAAGTAGAAGAGCTGAGGACAGGATCAATGTAGGCTGATATGACGTTGGATGATAATAAGTTGGGTTCAGGTATCCAACGTTGTGGTTGTGGATCGTCTTCTTCATCGTCACTAAAGATTGCGTTAAATTGACTGAATTGTGAAGCACTAGGCATTTTGTTTTTATTATGAAAAGCCTCTTCCCATTCGTTGGCTAATTCGTCTTGATTAAAGGAACTGTGTTGTAATGAGCGTGTCATGTTTTATTTTTTAAGTACAAAAAAAAACAAGGTTTTTTTTAAATCGAAAAAAAAAAATTCTTAATTGGTATTTGTTGTGATATGGTTTATAATTTAAAGTTTTTATGCATATAATTTTTTTTTTTCCTCCTTTTGATATATTATAAAAGAAAGTAATTGATGAAGAAGAAAAAAGAGAAAGAGAAAAAAAAAAAAGAAAAAGAAATGAGAGAGAAATGATGTTATGTACATTATATTTTCAAATTTAAACAAACGAAACAAGTAAATTGGCACGTTTTTCTACTACTTTTTTTTTTATAGCTTGTATCTTTTAGATTCTTCAGTTACCAGGTGTGTTTCGGATATAGTAGATTGCTCGAATTCAGAAGAGACAATAAATGGATTGTATTTTCCTTTACTGATCTCGTTTGAAGCAGATAAATTGTTTAATTGATATTCTCTTTGTAGGTAATCAGAATCAACAACAGGTGTTTGTTGGTTGTTATGACTGGTACTTAATACTTGAGTATTTGTATATGTTTCTGATCCGTTTGAATTAGAGGATATATTTAATTGAGAAAGTGCTTTAGGACTAATATACATAAATGTTAGGTTTACCTTTTTTTTTTCTAATTAAAACCTTATAACTTACTTTATGACCAATGTTAAAAAAACAACAGTAGAAGCCACGGTACCATCAAATGTCCAAAATATAGCAACAAATAAGCTAGCTACATGGTTCAATAAAATCTCTTTTCTAAAGATGCCATAAAAGCATTTAATAAGCATGAAAACCAAAAGCGAGGTAACACTAACCACCATGACCACTTTGACCTAAAAAAAAAAAAATAAGTATTATATTGATATATACAAAAAAGTTATCATCATTTTTTACTTTAAAAGCACCATGTTTAATTTTATGTGAGGCATGATTATCCTGATCATGTTGATTCTCCAAATGATGTTGAAGAATCTTTAATAATCGAAGACCAGCAAATAAAATAAAACTAGCTAAAATAAAACAATAGAAGGACCAAAAGTGGTACAAGAGATCAGTGAATAGTTTGGCTTGATAAAATTGACTTCGGTCTGCATAAATAGAAGCTGCAATTGAACAAATGTTGTTGGTTATAAATGGTAAAGTGATCAAAGTCGTGCATAGGATATCGATTCGAATAGAAGATCGAAACCAATTGTTTCGAATGATTTTGCTACTCTGATATGAATTGTTAGTTGGATTACTTAAGCTTTTTTTTTTTTAACTAGTGTATATTACATGTGATACCGTGTGTGCAATCCCAAACAGGTAACAAGCGAATGCACAAAGACCGAATTGCCATGGTAACTCATAAAGTACTATCAAAGTTTTTTTTTCTTTTGTAAGTGTTTTGGATATGGCTTATATAAACTGTAGAACACTTACTTGATCGTACTATGCTATTCGGTAATGCGTCTGAAACCAAAAGAATGGTATCTAATGCTCTGACTTAAAAAAAAAAAAAAAAAAAAAAAAAGGAGGGAATTATAAACTATTATGCGCTTTTCGTATATTGTGTACATATATTTTTACAAAAATTAAAGATGGTTCCAAAAAACACCAAGGATTCAATAGGACGTGGTCGAATAAAGTTTCCAACTGATGATTCAAAGTCGAAAATGGGTAATTTTTTACGTATAACTCGATCATAAATAATGCCAGAACCTTAGAAAAGTATTAGTTTTTTATTTGCATTATATAAAAGGACACATTTTTTTTTTTTTTTTTTTTTTTTTTTACCCATTATTGCAATCAGAAGTGACCATACGATATTGACAGTATATATATAAAACATTGGTTTGCTCTCGTAGCAGTTTATGATCGAAATCCTCCAGTCACAATGACAATGATCGGGTTCCTCACATAGTAACCAAAAGGTACCTTCCATAAATATAATACAACAATAGAAAGAAGAAAAAAAAAAGAGAGAGAGAGAGGAAAGGGAAGAAAAGGACAGTAAAAAATAAAAAAAATCTGGGAAGAAAGAGAGAGGGAGGGAAATGGTTGTGGAAAAAGGATAATGGGTTTATTCGACGTAGTACTACAAACGGGGTTACCGGATCAAAAGTACAAGTGCGTGTTTGATATATCTCAGAAGAAGGATTTTTTTCTTTGGTTTTCTGAGTCTAATAATATATTTTTGTAATTTATATCTAATTATTGATTTTTTTTTGCTGTCGCCAAATATCTTTTTTTAGCTTCGGCACTGACATTTTTTTTTTTTTTTTTTTATCGAGTGATCATCTCTCTTTCGCAGGAACAAAAGCTTAACTTCATTCAGAAATGTGTATCTTGTATTTTCATCGAAAGACAGAATGTAACCCAAAAGCACATGTAGGGCATGATTAGGAAAAAAGAGATTTGGATTCTATTAAAAGAATCGATAAACCTAATTGCCGATCTTGTCCTTTTTTTTTTTTTTTTTTTTTTTTGCCCAAAAAAAAATTCATGGCCGCATGTTATACAACATCTTACTGCGTATAATAGGTTTCTTCTAACAACAAGATATTACTGCTTTAAGTATAGTTTGAGTTCAAAAGAGGAAATAAAATTGGTCATTATTTTTCGGATAGAGTTGAATATCTGAATGTAATCAAAAATAAATAAATGTCACTTTCCAAAAAAATTAACGGTATGAAGTCCAATATCCTTGTCCCCTTCATTCAATAAAAAGTAGAGTATGCTGTTGGTATTGGCTCGTATTCAAAATGTTCTAAAACATTCCTTAGACCATATACATATATATGAAAACTTCATTAGAAACAGCAAATGTTTTTGTAGTTACTTTTTTTTTTTTTTTTTTTTTTTTTTTTTTTTTTTTTTTTTTTTTTTTTTTTTTAATTGAAGGGCTTTTTTTCTCGGGGCATTCTTTAACTTGATAAGATTTTGAAGATAAACCAAGAAAATCTATCGATAATACCAGACATAGGTTAATGCTTTTTGTGGGAATATACAAATATTTCATCACTTCTGTACTAAATTAGTAATAAGTAAAGTCTGCCTATCTATTCTACTATCTTGTGTGTCTCCAATTACATTGTTTGACTTCTTACAATTTTTATTATTTTTTATAGAATCAGAACACCTAATATGAGGTACATACACTGTTGTATAATGTTATTTATGCTTCAAGTTAAATTACAATGTAGTTATAATATTATTGAGTATTACTTTGGTTGAAAGAGCAATATAATACAGATATGGACTGTGGTCTGAAGAGCTTTATGGTCTGGTAAAATGACATTTTTTGGTGATAGATATTCAGTTTACTGAAAGTGACGAAATTTGTCGTTTTCTTACTGGTCATGCAAATGTTTTTTTTTTGTTTGATTGACAAAGCTTTTATTTAAATAAAGCGACCTGTCAGATACGGAATAAATTCTCTTTTTTTTTTTTTTTTTTTTTTTTTTTTTTTTTTTTTTTTACATAGAATTGATTTCATGAAGTGAGAGTTCAGACATCTTATAAAAATGCGCGCAAATACGGTCCCCTCCTGGAAAGATATATATAAGAGATAGAATAATCACTTTTTTTTTTCTCGTGTTTTTTTTTTAAAAAACAAGGTTTCTTCGCTCACAGCAAGTAGCGCGCGTTGATAAAACAATAGTGTAACCCTGAGAAGCACAGTGTGGCTAATATTTTCGGTGTAAAATGCACATTTCTTAAAAAAATCATGCAAAAGCCTAATTGGGAAATATATTCATTTAAACGAGAATTATTACAAGTAAAAAGAGAATTGTTTATATTTACACAGGCAAAAAAAAAAAAAAACATAATAACTTATATGGATATATGTTGTCTCGCGCTTTATTGAGAAGAAGGATAAATTAAACAACTTTTTTTTTTTTTTTTAATTGTTATTTTTTTATAATTGTCAAAAAAGGCACAGAATACAAATACATTCATGAGAGAGGGAAAAAACAAACGGAAAAAATATGTATGCCTGAAAGAAAATAGGGAGTTTTTTATTTATTTTTTTCAACATTATCAAGTTGAAAGAAAGAAAAAGAGTTGAAAGCAGAACTGCTTTTTTTTTTCCCTGCTTGCATAAATTTGTATCATAACTGTGCCACAGGGTAAAAAAAAAAAAAAAAATAGAGGGATATTGTCAATGTTTCTTTTTGACATTATAGTCACTGTATGAAATAAAAAAAGGGGGGAAGATCTTATTTGAATTTATTTGTTATGTCACAAGGTATTTGTTATACGGGGTTTTTGCTCTTCTCAAAGAAAAAATAAAGTACTGTATACATGATTTATTTATGAAGTGTGTGTGTGTGTGTGTGTGTGTGTGTGTGTGTGTGTGTGTGTGTGTGTGTTGTCTATTAGTTTATAATGAAGATGAAGTTGGTGGTGGTGATGGTGATGGTGATTGTTCTATATATATAAAAGTTAAGAAAAAAAAAGAGAGAGAGAGAGAGAAATGTATGATTTTTACCTTTGGATTTTAATAAAGCTTGATGATTTTTATCCGCTGTTTCTTTCAATTGATCCCAATTACTTTTTTGTTCTTGTTGTATAGTGTCATTTCTATGTTTTTAAAAAAAAAAGAGAGAGTTATTTTCCTTGTTTTAGAGTACGCAGAGAAAAACTTTTCTTTTACTTTTGTTTGGTTTCGTTGACTTGATTTGAATATTGTTCAAATAATTCAGGATCCATTTCCATGAATATTTTCAATGCATTATAAACTAATCCATGTATTGTTCTTTATATGAATTAATTTAAAAAAAAAAGGACTCTTTTATATTTACAAAAAAAAAAAAAAAAAAACTTACCTGTTCCAATGCTGTTGAGAATAATTATAAAGCGGTTTAAACATGATTGGCATAATCGCTTCCACATTTTCATGTATCAAGTTTAAAATGTATTCGTTATTCCAAAGGTAAAGAGCCCGCTCTGCGACCTGAAAATGCGAACTAGTGATACATTGTGAAATCTTTGTAAATACAGGAATCATGATCTTTGTAAACTCAACATTATCTGTCACATCCAATATTTCCTCAATTTCATTCAAGAACATCACTTCTTTTGCACTGTTGACTCTTGGCCAATAACGTAATAATGAATCGACTACTTGTGGTGTTAATGTTGGATCCTTTTCTAAAAACTGAACAACGCAGTACGTTAATTGTGGGTGATAAGTTGATAAAGAAGAGGGTTTATGCAATGGCATGAGTACTTTTAATAAAAATGTCTTGTGTTCGTCCTTTAAGGGTAATGCAAAGCCATTGATGATACTACAGAAGAATTTTTTAGAGTGCAAAATAATAAAAAAAAAATACAGGTTTACGCTTTTTTTTTTCTTTTTACCTTCCTAAAATCTCTAATAATTCAGCTATACCATTAAAGCTTTCTGTTTCATAAATGAATTGGAAAAATATATTGTTGATTGATTTTCGTATATAAGCTCGCAAGTTGAGAAATTTTCCATATAAGCGATGTAAAGTTGTCTTTAGAAAATCTCGTTCTCTTGGATCCTCACTATCAAATAATTCCAACAACTAAAAAGAGAGAGAATAATGAATTAGCAATCACTTTATATATATATACAAGTATATATATTTACATGTAGAATGAATTTTTGATCAATGTATTTCTTTGCTTCATGAACATTGAAATCAGGAGATTCTACAAATCTTAAAAAGAACTCATACACTAACTGAAGATGTGGCCAAGCAGATTCAAGTGTCGGTTCATCTTCTTCAGGATCATAACCTTCTTCTCTATCAATGGGTGGGGGTATGGTACGAAACAAATTAACAGAAAACTATCATAAAAAGAAATATAAATAAAAAACCCCTTTCCTTTTATCATTATCTACTTTTACCATTTTAACTACATCAGGATATACAACATCCGTTAATGCACCTTTTGTAGTTGCTACATATTCCAACATATCTTGTAAAGCTTGTCTTTTAATTTCTTTTCCATTTAAATCCGAAGAAGGATCACTAAAATCAAACAAGACTTGACATTGAGCTAATTTCTTTAGAAACAAATCAGTTCTTTTTACAGCAGGAACATCTTTAAATGAGGGTAATCGCTCTAATTCGACTTTTTCATGGATATGAAATCGAGAAGATTTTTGTCTTCGAGGTGCTTTACCAATCGGTACTGTATCTTTGGATGCTCCCTTTAACCAGGCCATGGCACTATTCGTAGGTTGTTTGGGTACTTCTTTTGTAGGTGTCTTTGGTGATGATAAAAATGAATGCTTTTGAACAGGAGACTATAAATATATATATAAATGGTTAGATCATCCTGCTTTTTTTTTTTTTTTTTTTTTTATGCCTTTCTCCTTTATTTTTGGGCGGGTTACAGAAAAAGGGACGCGCGTATTACTTACGGTAGTTGAATCAATTGAGATAGTAGGTGTATCTACAGTGGTTGTTGGCAACATATTTTGAATTGAAGCTCGTGATAAGATGGAAGGTTTTGTATTTGGTTTATTAGTAGAAACTTCTTTTGATTTCACGGATGCTGTAGTTGATTTCGATAGTTTCTTTGAACTGCTTGGAGGTGAAGAAGGTGGTGGTGGAGGAGGAGGAGGTGGTGGTGGTGATAGAGGATGATTAGTACTCGTATCGTTTGTCTTTGAAGAATCTTGCTTTTCAGACTTGTTTCTAGAAAACTAAGATGTTTGTTATAGATGGAATGTTAAAAAGAAGAAAGAAAGAGAGACGCTTACAGCAACTTTAAATCCTTTTATCATTTTTGAGTTTTTTCTTTTCTTTTTTTTTTTTTTTTCTTTTCTTTCTTCAATCAAAAAAAAAAAAAGGGTAAAAAAAAAATATAATAAATAGAATATTAAAAAAACTACAATAGAACAGGAATATTTTTTATAAAGGGATGTAATAGAAAGAAAGAAAGAAAAAAAAAAAACGGTCATGATTGCATTATTTTTCGTAATCCCCGACTCACGTTTGTTTCCAATGGTCCAAATTAAAAAAAGCTTAAATTCTTCCAATTGTCATTTAAAAGAAGATGACATATTTAAATTATTCCCGATCAAGTTTACAATACAGAATGCTTTCATGATAAAATAAAAGAGAGTGTGCGCATCAACAAGAGTAGATCAGAATAAAATGTTCATTTGTGTTACACACTTCAAGGGTACACAGACACACGAAAGGTTGCAGCAAAAAAAAAAAAAAAAAAAAAAAAGTAAAAAAGCAACGAATCAAGCTTGACAGGAACTGTGTGTCAATTTTCATTTTAGTTACCTCGGCAACCCTATTCCTTTTGACATGGTTTTTTTTTTTTTTTTTTTTTTTTTTTACTTTGGGTACCTAGGAAACGTATCTTTTTTTTTTTTTTTTTTTTTCTTATTTTTGACCCGAGGTGAATCAATCAAAAAAAAAAAAAAAAAAAAGAAGTGAATAGTGATAAACAAGATATAGAATAGACGGGATGCATACTTACTTTGCACGAGATATACTCTATAAAGATTAAACTTCGGTTGAAGAAAGGACTCAGTTCGATTCCATGTCACACTAATTTAGATGTTAAACCCAATTTCCCTTATTTGCAGTCACCCATACTCAAAAAAGTTGGTTTTCTTGTACCATTGTGAATGGAAATATTCCTTTTATGGAGCTTCAAAAAAAAAAATCTCACTCTCACTCACTCACTCTCTCACTGTCTCTCTAATCTATCTTCTTTCTCCTTTCCCTTCATGGGCATCAAAAGAAACGAAAAAAAAAAACTTTTTTTTTTTTTTTTTTTTTTTCCTTTCTTCTTTTTACTTTTTTTTTTTTTTTTTTTTTTTTTTTTTCTCTCTTATTTTTTTATAAATAAAATAAAATAAATACATAGTATGCCGTTTCATAAAAAGAGATATTCACAAGATAGTGCGTGTGATGATACCAAGTTACATAAACCAAAAAGAGACGATGCATCCATTTATTCAAATCGTTCTAATACGAGTTCAATGTTTAGTACGTCAAGTAGGATGAGTAAGATACCCAACGCAGTCAAATCCTCTGTTAAATTTCTTGTTCGACGTAAAAAAGAAGAAGAAACCACTAGTATTGAACCAATAAAGACAACAACAAAACGACATACAACTTTAAATTTTGGAAACTTATTTCATTCACGTCATAAACATCAAATCAAAGAACAAGAAGAACCTACTACTATTCTGGTAGATGATATAAAATCAAAAAGAAGAAATAGTGTAGTGAATTTAGCTTCTCGACTTATTTATAATAAACGAGAAGTGATATTAAATAAAAATTTATCAAACGAAGCACTAGTAGAAGAAGAAGAAGACGAAGAAGGACTTGAACATATCGTTTATGAAGACACGAGTGATTTTGATGACTTTGTTCATCATGAATCTGATTCAAAAAGTGAAAAAATAATTAAACCGAAAAAAGAAGAACCTTGGGTTAGACAACGAGCCAAGTCATGTCAAGTAAATAAAAAAATTGAGGGAAAAAAAAAAAAAAAAGCTTAAATTTTATACATAGGAAAGCAAGGCACCCTTGTTACAACAGTTGGCAAATAAAGGATCACGTCTTGATTTACCAGAAAATGATAGTATTCCATACAAGAGTAATAATACAAAGATGATGTTGACAAGTGATTTACCATTATTTAAAGGATTAGTCACAACCACACTAACTACTTTACATACACGATTAACAAATGAATGTGATAGAGTACTGTCAATCATTTTATTGGCTGATCATCCTAATCCACCTCAGGAACAATTATTATCAATTATTGCAGATCTTTATAAAATGACAGAAATGGTAAATTGGGGAAATCAAGAAATTCAAAAGAAACAAATCAAGGAAACTATTCAAGAAATTGAAAATTCTGTATTAAATCAAGAATTAAACATTATTACAGTAAAAGATTTTGTAAGTGATTCAAACCATGACTAATAAAAATAAAAAAAAAAAAAATCTAATAAAAATAATGATTAGATTTCATCTATAAAGCAAGTCATGAATGAATGTATTTGTCAGTATTATAAAGTAGTTGAAAAAGCAATGATTATACCCTCAAAAGGTTACAAGATTGAAGGAATTAACAAGTATGGAAATAATTCTATTTTATCTCATATTCCGCCATCACCATTATTACCAAATTATACTGTAGATCATATGGATAATGAAGCACATTGGTATCGCACTTTTTTTTTTGATTCAACACATGTTTATACTTTCTTTGGTTATGAAGAAGACGGAGATCCAATCTTGATATCTGTGAAAGTAGAAGAAAATAAAGAGACTGTTACAAATAGACAATTTAGAATTATACTTCGAACAAAAAAGGTAAAATGGTGTATATTTTTATATGTGTATATATATATATATATATATATATATATTAACAGTTACATATAGGAAAAAGATCAAAGAAAAGTGATTCTAGATTCATTTTTATTAAATGCACCAACAGAAGAAGAAGAAAAAAACGATATTATACCAGAAACTACATGGAAATCATTAATCGAAACAACATTTAATATACCATATCATAATTTACTCATGATGGAACAAGATTTAATGATTTCTACTGGTATTCAAGAAGAATTATTAAAATTAGATGAAAATTCGGTTTGTATTTTATATATATATATATATAACAATTTTAATTAATTTATAAAAAATAGTTACACACGAGATACAAGTTTGGAGTTTTATTAATTAAACAAGGTCAAACTCGGGAAGAAGAATGGTTTTCAAACGATCATGATTCTGAACCATTTAATAATTTTTTAAATATTATTGGAAAGAAAGTAAAGTTAAAAGGTTATTCTGGTTGGGCTGCAGGACTTGATACAAAAAGTAAATATTTTATTATTATTATTATTATTATTATTATATAACATTTTTTATGATACTAAACTAAATAGGTGGTGACTCGGGAGATTATACATACACAAATGTTTGGAATGAAAACATACTTGCTTATCATGTATCAACCTTAATACCTTCTAGACCTGGTGATAAACAACAAATCCAAAGAAAAAGACATATAGGAAATGGTAATTAAAAAAAAAAACAAATATAGCCCCTTGATGAATAACGTCATTATTTATTTTAGATATTGTTTGTATTGTATTTGTAGAAGGAAATCAACCATTTAATCCTACTGCTATAAAATCTCAATTCTTACATGTATTTATTGTGGTTCATCAAGAACTATCTTTTGATAAAAAAGTAAAAGTTTGGAGAGTAGAGATCGTTTCTGTAAAAGATGTACCTGATTTTGGTCCAAAATTACCAGAGAATTCCGCTGTATTTTATAATGAAAAAGACCTTGAACAATTCCTACTAGCAAAACGTAAGTATGACACACACACACACACATAATATTATTTTACTCATTTCTTAAACAAAAAAAAAGTGGTGAATGCTGAATATGCTGCGTTTAAATCACCTAAATTTGCTTTACCAATGAATAGAGCAAGAGAAGGCATATTTACAAATTTAGTTGAAAAAGGTTGGAAATTATTATTTAACGATTCAAATATATCCTCATCATCCAGTACACCACATACCTTACAAAATACCTCCTCCTCTTCTTCTCCATCAGCCATACCCGTCTCATCTGCTTTCACTGCTTCTGCTACTATGACAACGAATCCACCTCGAAAACTTTTATTTCATACAAAATCTGCATCTACTAGTAGCTCTTCACAAAGTAGTAATAGTTTAATCATTCCTTCTCCATCTAAATCCAATGTGATTCGTGAATTTTCTGAAGGGTTAGGTATCAGTCGAAGAAGAAGTACACAAGATTTATTAAACAGTAACCAAACGAAAAAGACGACAACAACAACAACAACAACAAGAGGAAGAAAGTTTACTGAAGGTATGTTGTTGTTTGTTTGTTATAAATATCCATTTTTTGCTTATATTAAAAATTCTTGTTTATTTATTAGGGTCATCCAAACGTAGTCACTCTGAGCAGGATCTCATTAATATGACATTGGAACATGATGTTAAATCAAGTAGTTTAAAAAATCGTGCTCAAAACTTGTTCACTTCCATTCCTGGCTTATCTCATAAATAAACAAATCTTCTTTTTTTCATAGTGTTTCGTTGTGTATCTATTGTGTTGCGCGCGCGCACAGACAAGCTATTTGGGGAAAAAGTCATTTTCATATGAATGTTGCTGCATTACAACACTTATTTTTATACAACATTCTACATAAAATCATACTTTCCCGCCAAAAAAAAAAGTACCTTTTATAGCCATATTAAAAAAGTTTAATCTGTTATATAGTTTTTTTCTTTTTTTTTTTTTTTTTTCCTCTCTCTCTCTCTCTCTCTTTCTCTCTCTTTATATTATTTGTAGTATTACTTTGTACATTTTTTTTTTATTATATCATCTCCTTCTCTAAAAATGTCAAATAGAACGAGTCCTACACCTAGTCATCATATTAAATCAAAAAAAGTGGTGACTTCTAATAATAAAAACGATTTACCATTTTATTTCACTACACCACCTCCAAAGTTAACACAAGAATACAATCAACTTCCAAGTATTGAAGAATTCAATTCGATTATAAATGATTATTTACAAAATCTATCTTCAAAGAAACGAGATAAGGCTTTAGTAGATAATACGCGTTATCATCTCATCTTACAAGTCCTAAGAGATCCAAGAAACACTTCTATCTCTACAGCTCAATTCAGGTTTTGGGTTAAAAAAATGTTCAAGTTGATCAAGTCCGAATTTTCTGAAGTCGTCTGTCATGATGATAAACCGGTTGCCATCCGTGAAAACATTTATCAAATATTGGCTTTAGCTCATAAAGAAGCACATCATGGTGGAAGAGACAAGACGTCTGCATTGGTAACGTATAATTTTTTTTTTAATCTGTATTAATTTTATCCTAATTTATCTTTAAAAAAAAAAAAAAAAGGTACGTAAAAGTTATTCTTGGATTCCTAAAGAATTAATCGCAAGGTTCGTACGTCATTGTCCGTTCTGTATAGCAAGAAGAAATGGGTGCCAATCACCTAGTTTAAAAAACGGGTTTCAATATATGTCCACACCCAAAAGACAACCCTCACCAACACAATGGCACTCGATGTCAATGGCTGCTAATGTAGCTACCTCTGCTGCAGCTACTGCCGTTGCATTTGCAAACAAATTTAATCATCATAACAATACACCTTCGCCCACACCGGATGAACATCCATTTGATTTTTATTATTCAAGGCCATCCACAGATTATACACAACACCAAGAATCAACAAAACCTTCTTTATTTCATTCGTATTTTACAAATCATCCATCGCCTCCTCATATGGTATCTAAATCATCTACACCTACTGCTGCGGCTGTGGCTGTGGTTGCTGCGGCGGCCATTGCAGCCATTAATTTAAATCCTTCTTCTCCTACTTCCACAAGTTCAATTTCTTCTTCAAGTACGGCTGTTTCAGATCATCATCAACAATCTTTTATGGTTTCGAATTATTTACAAGATAAATTAATGGATAAAGCAACAACAACAGCAACAACAACAACAATAGATAGTTGTTAAAAAGAATAAAAAAAAATTATAATAGAAAAGTGTGTGAGAGAGAGAGAGAGAAAGAATGGTTTCATAATATATGTTTTTATTTATTTATTTTTTTGTAACCAAGTCCAAGTCTTTTACGAAATCTTCATCATCTGTTACAGTTTGAGAAGTCATAGGAGATGTATCTTCATCATCTAAAGTGGTAGTAACAGTGGGGGTATCAGGGGTAGTAGTAGTAGTAGTAGTAGTGTCAGACTTATTTGGCACGACTGCAGGTTTTGAAGAAGAATTCGTATTGGATTTATGTTCTGCAGCTTGTTCACGATCACGTTTCACAGAATCCAAAAAGGCAGGTACATGATCCAATAAATAACTATAATCTGGTACATTTCCATCCGATACATTCAAACTATCTTCATGATCAATCAAATTCATAATAAAGAAATTCTGAAGTTCAGCAGGTGTCACATAAAGATCCGGAATCAGGTCAGTAAACTTTTGACAAAGTTCTTTAAAGCTTTCTGAAATCACAACTGCCGGTTTTTTTTCTTTATCCTCTTCCGTTTCAATAATATCATCTTCACCCATAAATCTCAAGAACATTTTAGAGATTTGAGATTTATCCGCGTACCCTAATTCCATCTTCATGTCAATTCGGCCTGGACGAAGTAAGGCAGGTTGAATTCGGTTGACATCATTACATGTCATGAAAACCATGGTTCCTTCTTGTGCGACCACACCATCCAATGCATTTAATAATCCGCTCATACTGATCTTACCACTGCTTGTATCCTTTTCTGAATTTGGGTCCTTGATCACACAATGATCGATATCTTCCATGACCAAAATACTATTCCTTGGTATCTCCTGAAGCATCACATTAAACTTTTCATCATCCATGGATCCAGATAAACTAATAATTGCTACATTCATCTTGACTTTACTTGCAACGGATTGTACGAGCGATGTCTTGCCTGTGCCTGGAGGACCATATAAAAGATAGCCACGACGATAAGGTATACCACGAATTGAGTACCAGTGTTCACGACGACGAAAAGTTGTGATATCCTTCAAGATGGCTTCCTTTTGTCCTGTCTTCAAGATGACACTGCCAAACGATCTCAGTTCTTTGGATCCAACTTGTCTCCATTCAAAAGCTTCGTATCGCGCTGGCATACATTTATAAATAGTGAGTTTGCCTGATTCCTTTTCGTAATGATCGTTAATCCATTCTTGAATGAATGATTTTAAAAGTTGCATGTCACGGCCAAACATGGTGATTCGGATACATGGGTTCGAGCTCATCATGGTTAAAAGTTCTTTGACGTCGTTGCTGTAATAAGTGCCATTATCTTTACCTGTACCACCATCTTTCTTTTGTGTAAGCCATAAAGTACGTCCTTTATACTTGATTTTATGGGGTCTATCACTTACTATTATGAGATAACAATGAGTTTTTATCTCTACCTTAAAAAAAAAAATACTTACAAGGAAATAATCGAAGTTTTGGGGGTGGACTTGGACCCAATGTGTCATTCTCATCATCATCATCAAAGAAACAACGACCTTCTAATTCACGATGACTCTTGATATGTGATGTCTTTATAGAAATGAATTGTTGAATAGGCTCATATCCATCTTGTTCTTTACTGATTTGAATTGTAACATACATTCTTTCACGAATATAGGTTGTAATCCAACTCCAATAAGAGTTGAGATGATATGTAATAATCGCTATAAAGTTTTTTTTTTTTGTTAATTATATTGATTTATTTTTTATCTTTTTTTTTTTTTTTTTTTTTTTTTTTTTTTTTTTTTTTGACACTTACGAATAAGATATACAATAAAACCTAAAAACACAACATCACTTCCAAAGTATCTCTTTAAAAGGTTTAAAGCACGATCGCCAAAAAGTGCATTCCAGAAAGCTTCATCCGAGACCTTTTCAAGTAAAGAGAAAATTTGGTCCACAAGAGTTACAATAGGTGCTGTGCCTATAGGTAAAGTTTCCAGTAAAGGTACTGAAGACATATTTAATTAAGATATAAGAATTAATAAAAGGAGTGTTAATAAAAAAAAAGTAGGGTTTTTATACTACCACAGGTTGCCGCAGTAAATGTAACCTTTTTCGAAAAAAAAAGTGCCGTTTTAAAAAAAAAAAATGGATTACTTGAGAATGAGGCTTTGCTTCTTTTGCAACCACTTGGCAAAACTGACACGAATCAAAAGTCCAAGACAGTAGCACGATTGTACTACTGCTTCCAGGCTGTAAATAATTACTTTGTCCACTTGTAATAAAATTAAATCCTTGGATACCAAAGTTTTTTGTTCTCGTAAAAATCCAAGTGGTTTTATTATAATTAGTCAGGAAAGTAAAAGAACATAGAGATGTATTTAAGATCAAAAAAGTAGTTTAGATCCACAACACGGACATCGGAATTAAATTTATGCAATCAATTTTTATTAATTTTTTCCCAGTCGTGCTCAAAAAAAGCTTGATAAGATTTTCTAGCTGCGGATTTGTTACTACGAGTAGGCATATTCTGCAAAAAAAAAAACATACACAAAAAACTATTGATCCGGAAGTACGCAGTTTACTTTTTTTTTTTTTTTAGATATCTGCGGCATCGTGTATGTGAAAGTAGATTTTACTACACAGCGTTTCACTAAGGCGTCTTCCAATCAAACTTAAATCCTTCATCACACAAACAGTGGTCGTGAAGATTTGACACAGCAGAGTTTTGTTGACAGAACACCTGAAGGGCAAAACTTCGCTAGTTACTCTTTTAAATATATAAAAAAAAAACAAAAAAATTCTAAGTGTGGTACTAAACTAGAAGATATTATGTATAGTTTAACTGTTATTATCAAAAGATACTTATTAGGTGGTTAAAAGACAACTATGACACCAACAATGGACTGCCTAGCTTCTTTCGAGCATGTGGTCACAGTTACGACATGAAACTTGACGCTGAGAACGATTAGGTTTATACCGTCGGTGAAGCTTGCAAAAGCGATAACTCGGCCTACAAAGAATGGGCATTGAATATTAGAAGGAATAGTTCACTCTGTAAGTTTGCCACTGGATCAATTATTTAGTTCACTTTGAGCAGACTTTTTCTTCTTTTCTTTTCTAGACGTTAAGACTTTTTTTTTTTTTTTTCGGCATGCGAGTTTTGGAAAATGATTGTTGATGAGGAATTAAAAGAAAAGAAATAACGTAAATGATAGTTTTTACTGCACGACAATGAAAAGTTTACTGACGCCCAAGCGTCAGAAACGAACTTTAGTAAGTTGTACTACAGTTGTAGATTTGAAAAAGACCAGAGTCAAATAAATACTTGTATTTTTTTCAGAGTATTGCAAAGTTAAATTAAAATCTACTTTTAATACATAAATCCCTGCGCTTTATTTTTTGAGCCAGCTTTTTACTCTCTGTTATAATTTTTGATGCATTAACCAAGCTTATAATAGTCTTGCAATAAACAAAATAATATAGATATAACTATCCGAGATAGTTTACATTTGAGCCTTTTCTATCATCATCCACAACAGCAAATAATCAATACTTTATCTTTAAAGAGTCTTGACAGGACTAACTACTTTTAAGCCAAACACATTTGTTGCCATCATTAGAAAAGTAAGATGAACATTTAATGTCTGGTTCTATACCACTTTTATTAACTTTTATTTTTTTTTCCAAGTTTTCCGACGTTGAAGATGATGAAATAAATCTTATCCTACCATTTTTTAAAACATTAGGGTACTTACTTTACAGTTATGTACACGTTATCTATTTTTTTTTTTTTTTTTTTTTTTAGCTCACAGTAATGAGTTAATAACTAATTGAAGGTGAGAGTGAGAGTTGTTTGTTGCTCTTCGTATTTTTTATACCTAAAACATTATTATTGTTACATCTCTTGAAATAATAAAGGATAACATAAACTTTCATAAATCATATATAAATATCCCTTTACAAAAACACATCAATAAATCTTTAATCAAGTAATAACTTTAAAATAAGTTCATTTGTATTCACTGTTTGATTCTTTTAATATCCCTTCCCAATTCTTCATTGTTTACTTTCTATTATGTATTTAACCGCCTCTCAAAGTATCTTTCTAAGAATTCGTTGCTTAATATCTATTACCTCTCTCGTCTATCATATAAATAAAAATGTTAATATTTCCTGTATTTCGTACTCTCATCATCGTATTGCTAGTCATCCCGTTATTAAATAACAACTCTGTTGATACTCCTCTAAAAGACAACTAGTTGTTAAAATACCATTTTTCTCATAAACTAAATATAATAAAGTCTTTCCAAGCTGACAACTACATAATCTGATGCTCACTTTTTTCCTATCAACTTTATTTCATTTTTACATTTAATAACTATTCCCAAACCATATAACTAAATAGTCCTTAGCTGTATCACTATACGATTTCTCTTATTTTTTATACCTAAATCTATAAATACATCTCTATTCTCTATAAATGTATTTCTATTCCTATGTTACTAAAGTAATGTAAAAATTTGTTTGTTACCACAAAGTTATAAGTTATATTAGTAGTACCTTTCAATTCGAAACGCATGTCTTATACTTTGCCGTTGGACTGAAAAGAAAAAAAAAATCCTAGCGAAGAAGAATTACAATATTTTTTTTTGCGGTTTAAAGAAGGTAATTATTGCTAAGTTCCTTAATAGATTATTTCAAGATGTTCAAATACGATTTCTGGTTATAAAAAATGTTCTGCTCAAACCATATGCCATTTTTCCACGGATTTGAAGAGCTCGTGAATAAGATTAAGGGATACAACATCATTGATCACAGGCAAAGAAGAAGATAGTATAGAGTTTAGGTGTCACATATGTGGTTTTAAAGAAAAGGAGAAAGATGATAACTTACACAAGATTAGACATTTAGGTTATTATTATAAAGAATGGACATTTAATTAGGTTATTATTATAGAGAATGAAATAATAAAAACTTGTGTCTTCACTACTTGTATCAAATGAATAAATAGACAAGTTTGCATATATTATTATAAGAAGAAATTTGAATGAGAAGTTAAACTTGCCCAGATCAAGAACAAGAAAAAAAAAACGAATTGATAGGACAAGAAATAAAAAGGAGACACATGTTTTTAAAAATAGTACATAACTGACGAAGTTGATTCATATTTCTCGTGTAATCCTCGTACCAGAGCTCACAAAACTACTTTGCCATTTATTGAGTGACTAATAGGCAAAGATGTATATTGGTTGTTCTTTAGGAAGTGCGTATTAACTATAAAAAAAAAAAAAATCCTACCAAGTTATATAGTCATTGTTATTTAACCATTTGGTGTATGATACTAAAATCCTTCAAAGATATATCAAAGTTTTACTATTAGGTTTTTGTTGTAATTGTAAATCTATCGTATATATCTGCATTTAAAACGATAATTAATATATAGAAGGTCGAGTTGAAATCAGAAGGATCGGCCCAAACCAAATTAAGCAGAATTTTTCAATATTTGGCCGATGTTTATTATTTGGTGTATACATCACAGGTGCATTATTTTGATGAGCATATGTACTCTTTTTTTTTTTTTTTTTTTTTTTTTTTTTTTTTTTTTTTTTTTTTTTTTTTTTTTACATAATAATTGAATGGCTGCCAAAAGATAAAAAGACGAGTTATAATATAGTTTGAGAGAGTCAAACAAAGAAAACCGACTTTTGAGAATTATTGTGAAATGTGATACAGACACTATACTTTTTACAGAAAACGAAAAAACAAATTCCCCTGATTCTTCTCTTTTTTTTCTATAAAGGGTGTTTGTGAGCATATATAATAAACAAAAGGGCAAAACGAAAAAAAAAAAAAAAAGTTTTCCCGAATCAATTTAGCTTTATTCGCTATGTTTTACGTGGTTAGGGTAATAATAATAAATAACTGATCTCGCTGGTATATAAAGCGGGGGGAAATTTTGCTTTTTTGTATTTTTCATTTTTTTTTTATCTCTCCTTTTATTTATTTTCATTACAATGGAAAGTTTATTTGCTTTAACGCAAGATATTCTAAAAGAGGTTCCAAATTTGATGACATGGACAACGGTGGGTGGAACTGTTGCAATCTATATGAGTATTGTACGTTACATGCGTTACCAAAATTTGAATTATATTATCAAAAAATACCCTGATCCTCAACAGGTATTGGATGACCTTGAGATTGCCAAAGAGATATTTGCTATTACAATGAAGAAAGAGTTTCCATGTAAGCTATATATATATATATATATATATATAACGTATTGTACTTGATTTTATTTATTAAGCTTTTTTATTTATAAGACCTGGCAAGACAAGGTACAGAACTCGCTCTATTTAAAACTTTTACAGTTCCAACTATTTCCAAAATCCTGGCAGGAACAGGTGAATTCGGTAACAATTGTCCTCGAAGAGCAGAAGATACCGAGCTAATTGTAAGTGAAATGGTGGATGCAACCGGAAGAGTGATGAATCAACTCGAAACCAATCCAAATACACCCAAAAAAGACATTGAGGAACAATATCAACGAGAGCGAGATGCTGTTACTCATTTAAATAACATGCACGCCAAGTATCGTATATTGAATGATGATTATATTTATACAGCTGTATTGTTTGTGACTGAACCTGTATCCTGGGTGAATCGATTTGAATGGCGTAAATTGGATGTGAGAGAAATTAATGTAAAGTATAAATAAAGAAATCAAAATCATTCTTTTTGGCTCTCTTATACGTTTTTTTTTTTTTTTATATATATATAGGCAATGTTTCGTGTTTGGTATGATATTTCGATTTCAATGAAAATTAAGGATTTTCCAGATACGCCAGAAAAATTATTTCAGTTTAAAGATGTAAATATAATCAATGATATGTTTTTTTTATATATATAATACTCATATATATATATCTATATATGTATAAATAGTTATATGGAGAAAAGGCTGTAAAGTATTCACCTAATAATTGGAAATGTGGGGAACCTATTACCAGATTATTGATCACTAGAGTATTTCCATCTTTTCTTCAAGAGAAAGGATACCAGCTTATGCTTAAGGTTATACCTTCTATCTTGGAACCACACGATACAAAAGCATTTCAATTACCGTATGAAGAATCCAAGGTAATTACAAGAACAATACATGGATTCCTTTGGTTACGAGCTATGGTGACTCGATATTTTATGTTGCCCAGAAAGAAATGTGCATCTCGTACACCATTTTATGCTAATAGTGAAGGAAAATTTGTGCCTGAATATTTTAATTATAAACCTCATATCTACAAGGATGGATATCGTATACCAGAATTAGGACCTGAAAAATTTTTAAAGCAAAAATGTCCCTTTTAGTTAAATAAAAATAATTATTTTGTTTTTATTGAATTTATTCTTTTTTCGCTTCAAAGTTTATATTTATGAAGTATATATATATACAAAAAGATAATAATTAGTGGAATTGGGAAGAGTGGGGAAGTATTGGCAGTAGTTTCTTAAAAAGGTGTGTGTGTGTTTGCTACAAAATGAAGAAAAAAATGATGCTATATAATAAATGATAGTGAAATGTAGTGTAGTATTATCTTGAAATTGAATAATTAAATGGGTAATAGAAAACAAGATAAAGGGAGGGGGGGGAGGGAAATTAGAATAACCAAGGACGGAAGAATGGTTTGTAATTTTGTTGTTGTTGATTCATATGAGATTGAGGATGAGGTACTGGAAAGTTTGAAAAAGAAGGCAAGTTGACATAATCACGAAGAGGACAACGAGCAGCAGGTTGTTTTTCTTCATCTTCAGGAGATTCTAAATCGAATAATAATTCATGAGGAAGTAAACTCTCTGCGTTAGAAGGTAAAAGTGAATCTTCATGATCGAATTGATGATTATTAGGTTGAGTTAAGAAATTTCTTTTAGGAATCGCACCAAGTCCAGCAAGTGGTAATACATTATTTTCAGCAAACCAATTTTGTGCAATGATCTTGTGATTTTCAGCAGAAAAAATAGAATCGGTCGTTTCTTCTTGTGATTTCTTGCGTCTTTCTTGTTCTCTTTGTCTTTCTTCTTCTTCTTCTCTATCTCTATTCTTCATCTCTAAAGCATCACCTGGAAGATTGAAATGTCTAAAGGTACAACGATTACCATAAGGACAAGAACCGGTTTGATGAAAAGTACGACACTTTTGAGTCTTGTATTTAGGATGACGATCAAGTTCACGTAAATCTGTTGCACCATGTGCGTACTGACATTTCATACCATATCTACAATGATTCGTTTCTTCCCAGTTACGACAAAGTTCAGTCTTGTAAAGTGATTTTTGTTTCTTTTCGGGTTCACATTCTTGATTTCCTGATTTTTTATTATTACTTTTATTTGTCTTCTTTACTGATTTATGTGGACATTCATCATGAGAAGAATCATTATCAGATTCATCTTTTTTGTTGACTAAAAGAAAAATTTGTTAGCGAATCATTCTTACTAAAAAAAAAAATTCAACTACCACCCCCTCCCCCAATTTTTTATTTATTTATTTTTTTTTTTTTTTTTTTTTTTTTTTTTTATATATATTTCAAAGGGATATACTTTACGTTTTGTTGTCGTCTTTTTCGATGTATTATTCTTTGGACATTTACGAGCAGAAAGAATCGTTTGAGATTTATTATTATCGCTTTCTTCTTCTTCAGAAGTAATCTCGGTTAAAGGTAAATGTTTACTGCTTAGTTCAACCTTGGGAGAATCTAAATGAGTATTAAATAAACGATCATCGATTTCTCTAATAAAATCATTCTCTTCTGACACGACTAATCCATAGCCTGTGCAAGATGAAGCAGTAATAGGTTGAGTGTAATTCATTATTATAAGAAAAAAAATTTGAAAAGTAAAAAAAGGAAGAAAGAGAGAAAAAAAAAAAAAAAATTGGGGACCCGTTTTTAACTTTTTTTTTTTTTTTTTTTTGAAGCTGAGAAGTCATCATTCCACCACTTTTTTCATGCTCGGTTTTTCCCAATTTGAAGCCATAGCTGGGGGGGGGGGCGGGGGTGATGACTGAACTATTTCTTCACATCTGACTCTTTTAATACCTTATTTAGCAAATGAACAATTGACTTTTATGCTTTTTAATCTTGTTTCTCGGAGTTTGGCTCGTTATTCTTTTCAGCCCGTTCTCCTTTATATATATCACGGCTTACCAATATACTTATGAAATAAAAAAAGATTAATATTATATTCTAAATAAGGATATTTTGTGTACTATTGTAAAGTAGTAAGTCACTGTTGAAAAATCACACTAACTAAAATATTGACGTTATTATATATATTTAGTGTGAATTATAATTCAATAATTGTTAATGGATAAATAAAACGATCAGTTGGCTTTTGTTCTACCGCAACTCCGACGCAGTGTGCGTGTGCGTAATGTGTTTCACAGACAAGGTTTTTGTTTTGTTTTTATATAAAAAAAAACGTGCACAACTGTATCTACAGATTGACGAATTATCTGTTACCTTTCTGCGTTATCCCAGAACGCGTATTTTCATCGAGAAAAAATTTCCCCAAGGAAAAAATGGTAAGTGCTACCTTAAATTAAAAGTCCGGAATAAAACCTCTCATAATCAGATTCTCCATATCATCGTGAAGATCGATTATGATAAACACAAGTGGGAATAAATTTATAACAATAAATTATTGTAAATAAGCACGAAAATCTTATTTTTTTCATATGTTCTCATATTGACGCCATTTAACCACTTATAAAAAAAAACATACGTAATTTTTTTTTAACTTTTGAGCTTATTTTTTAATTAATTTTTATTTTTATGTAACCATAAGAGTATGATTGTATTGTGCTTTTTTTTTTTTCTTATGTACTTCTAAATTAGGCTTTTTTTTTCAAGCTTAGCAAATAAGCTTCGTTTTCATTGTTTGCAGTACGAAAAAAAAAAAAAAAAAAAAAAAAAGATCTGATAAAGAGATACATATTTTACTGCATGAATGACAGTCCTTTCGGTGGGTAGGCTTTTTCTCTTTATTTTTTAAATAAAATCGATCAATCATATCGTCGTATTAACCAAACCAACACCTACTCACCCATTGCCTATTCGTGCCATGAGTGAACACCATTCTAACGCAGGAATATCCAGACAAAGGTGGTAACTAGGGGTCTGAATGCTCGAGTCCCTGCACCCATTCGTAAGATTGATAAAGAAGGTAATCGAGAAAGTTTCACCACTCGAGTTCTTTTTGAAACGCCAGCCATTGCTGCTTACAATCAATCCAAACAGGTTACATTGATCATTCAACAACACTTTCTCGCAAATCAGTTGTTTTCGAATTTCCTTCGACTACATTCAACACTCGTATTGACGCGTGTAAGCTCATTCTCGAACAGATTGGTCCTATATCGCTCAGGGGTTCTGGAGCAAGCGGGAAACTAATTATTTCGACTGAATTTCGAGATACTCTCCACACAGCTAAGGCTATTCAGCAAGGTGCTACCGTGGACAGCATCCAGTTTTTAAAGCTACACCTTTTAAAGGTACTGCTTCTAGCTCCAGTGAATTAATCCGCGTCAATTTAACTTTGATTGTGTACCATGAAGTTGATATTATGACGAAGAAATTGATCAACTCTTTCCGTCACTATGGTAAAGCTGTACAAATTAAACAATCACTTCACCATAATATCTTTGAGGGTGAAATTTCAGTACTCTTGGACCGATCTCTCACCGATATTGACACCTGCTTTCCAAGATTTAACTCGCATGCTTTATTTGGAAGACTGGGATGACTTTGCTCCGGCCAGTTTTAAGGGGCTCAACCTGTTTGTTACTACTGTGGAAAATCTGGTCATATTAAAACAGGCTGTCCTACTTTAACCAAGATGAAATGTTTTATCTGTAATCAGACCGGTCATACACGACTCCACTGTAAAGCTTCAGTACCTGTTATAGAAGAAGGTACTTCCACACAATCGAGTTTTAAGGATGAGTTGGATGAGTTGGATGAGTTGGATGAGTTGGATGAGTTGGATGAGTTGGATGAGTTGGATGAGTTGTATGAGTTGGATGAGTTGTATGAGTTGTATGAGTTGGATGAGTACATCAGACGTACTGCTGCGTTGGGCCCACCTAATTTGAGTGACCAGTTTATGGACTCTGAGGAACAGAATCAGGAGAAGATGGATTCGATAAATATTGAGATGAGGGTAGTATTCTTCCGGTAGCTGAGACAGATGTTACTCAACTAGTTAAGCGTAAGAGCTTTGAAAAACTCTAGTGCTTCTGGTAACAAAGAGGATACGATGACAGAAGATATTATGATGTTTGAAGAGGATGTTCAGGACAAAGACACATGTACGTTTATTTCGGGATCCAGCGCTTCGAAACATGCACCAAGTGACATAAGATCGACCATGGATGTAAACCTAGAGATAGATATTCCAATACAACGATGTGTCAATGCAACGAGGTGTGCAACAACCGATTCTTGTATTCAAAATACCTTCGACGATTGATGTGCTAGTACACCGATACCATACCTATCGGGCTCAATGCAACGCACTTTTAAAAAAGACAATCATAATCAAGACTAATCTTTTTTTTTTCGCTTTTATCCTCTTTTATACAAAAAAAAAAAAAAAAAAAAAAAAAAAAAAAAAAAAAAAAATCAATCAAGGTTATTGTTAGCAGTGGTCCGATCAACAAATTCCAAGCCAATCCTGAAAAAAAATTGCAGTCGGCTCAAGAGAGCCACTTTTTGCACACGATCAATTCTATGCTTCACTTTCCAAAACTACCTGGTGACTGAGATATGTTTTATTTTGACTACAAACGAAAACAAAAAACTGAAAATGACTATGTATCTAGCTTAAGCTTCTCTTTTAACAATAACCAAAACAACAATTGATAAACTTCTAAACTATCTTCAGCCAAAAGCTAAAGCAGACATTATATTGTAAATAGGTATGAACTCAAATGTGTGAATTATTCAAATATAAATTAAACTAGCAAATAGTATTTATACTTTTGTCAAGTGAACTTGTTAAAGGCAGATTCAAATCATATCCACTTCAAAGATGTAGAGTCAATAATATGATTAGAAAACTAATTTCGACATCACATGTTCAAAAAGTTTATATAGATACTTGATGTTTTAAAAAATATTTACTTGACCTTGACCTAAAAAAATAAAAATTTCATCGAAACATCTAAATTTTAACTTTAAAACACTCCTTTAGTATCCTAAACATACATTACACTTTAAAAATAAATAGAAAATCCCTCGATATAGCTTCTACAAACTTGATCATACAGTCTCGTGATTTTGAAACTTTCGCACAATCGGATCTCATAAAACCATCATGCGTATCAACAATCACATTTCCAATGAAGACAATAATATTCCACCATCTGAAGTTTTAGGACTTGATATTAAAGGTACCAATGCTTTTACCTACATGATCAGACCATATATCAAAGAATTATAATCGCAGTCAAATTATGCAATGAACCTATGCTTCTGTCGATGGATGATGATGATTTTGAAGAACTTTTATTTAGCTCTAGTCTTGATCAGTTATTAAATTACTAGGGAACATCAATAATACGATAGGGAAGCACCTAATATCTAATATATATCTATAAAGAAACATGTTGTAACTTTGAGAGGCAAAGTCAATATAAAGCCTCCAAAAAATACAAAAGGCTAAGAGCCATCAGAAGTACGCCAATCAATACAACAACCCTCTTCTATCTCCACCACGCAATGCATCACAAATTCCTGTGGGCACTTTTTTATTTGACGACCAGACAAAGCAAAGGGGATTAAAGAAAGCCTTATTTACATTATTTTTTCTTATACTGATTCGTTACTTTGTTTAAAAGAAATACAGTACTATAATAAAAAGTGAATGCAATTTTTTTAACACCATATTTAAAGATCATATAACTTTGCCGATGAAACATCAAAGAGGGTTACAGATTATTATTACTATTTGGTAATTTCTTTGTTTCATATTCATATATCCATAACGATCATTATAATAAACTCGTGTGTTCTTGTTATCCAGCACAAGTAATAAATAATAATCACAATAGTTAACAGTTTTGATTGAGATAAACTTTTGAGTGTAACTATGTAAGTGATATAATTCTATATTTCCACTACTATTTTAAATTGTTACGATTTTTCTTTTATGACACTGGGTAAATTTTGAAAACTACTTTTCTTTGATATGAAAATATGTGCGTGAGCTTTTTGAGTTTTTTTTTAAATGGAGATTGGCTCAGGTCAAGTTAAATAGCTTTGATTAATACAATAAGTTACTGTTTTCGTTCGAAAATGTCGTTCCATTGCTACTTTTTTTGCAATTATATAAAAAGTACGTTAACTGATGAAGAGGGTGCATTTTTTTTATTCGCCTCTGGCATATCAAGAAGTAAAGGAAGTTAAGATGAGCTATGTGTGAAAAAATTCATCAATTATATGTCACGTTATATTTCGTTCAGGCTACATATAATCCTTGCTTTCTACCGACGTCAGATATATATGTAGACAACCTGCAAGGTCGGCACATAAAGCACGATAGTTTCTGCTTACTCTTTGCTAAAAAATGATTTTTCAATAGGTATCTAAATTTAGTTTACACAATTTCAATCACTCGCAAAGATCAGAAGATAAATTTTATTGAACTAATTTTATTTTGTGATATACACAATCAGGTTTTAAAAACTTCTATTCTTCTTAGTTTCAACATACAAATGTGATATTTGTTGTTTAGAAGTATACTGCCTATTGTTACTAGCTCCCTACATGGCCTGGGAAAATTTCTTTAAAAAAAAATTCACACACCCGGCTGAACGCTTATTCTACGTCGTCTTCCTCACCTCTAGCCTAATTACTCGATTATATCATCGTTATAAACTCTAAGCGAAAAACAATTGACCAAATTTTCTTTAATAATACCCACCTTATTCTAAAAGGTATACTTAATTTGGCGTGAATGTGAATTGCGTAACAAGAAATTTCTTTAACATCTTTTTTTCTCCTCTGTCTATGAAAAAAATAGAAACATTCGATGCAGACCTTTCAAAATTTTATTACCCGCTTTATTAAAAAAATAAGGTGAGGAAACACTTTTCTTTTTTGCAAATAATAAATTAAAAATCCTCAAGTTTCGTCATTACGGAGTATATACGGTTTGGTTTTAAATTCAAAAAATAACAAATAATAAGAATTTTCGAATTTTTTGTTCTATTTGTAACGCAAACAAATAAACAACAACATTGGGTGTAGATCGTCACTACATCCAGCATCATAATGACACTCTTTTTACTATAGATTATTAAAGAACCTTATTTAGAATTCCTTCATTCAGTTAGGTGTGAAATACCAAACACATATGGACTTTTTATCATTTCCTGGCATTTCTTCAAAAGCTATGAAAACAGTAGATGAAACTTGGTTTAGCCATTGATAGCTACTTGTTTTTTTTTGCGTATGTCATTTTTGTTTCTGCCCCAATGAGAAAATATTGTAGCCAATATGTGTCGGAATTATTTGTTTGTAGTTAGTTGCCGCATTGCATATATGTATATGTAAATATTTCTTTAGAATTGTATTATTTCAACTTATTACTCGTATGTTATGATGTAATATTAAACAACCAAGGAAGTTTATTCACACTAGAAAAGATACAATATAATTTTTATTTTTATTTTTAGTGTTCACGAGTGAGGTCATACATAAGCTTGCTTTATATGGGTTTCTGGGGAAAAAAGGTTACATGTGCATATAATAGTGTACAAAACAAAAAAGCTTAAACTCCATACATATTAAATGAATAAACAAGATATAGATTTTTTTTTTTTAATATTAATATTTACAGTTTTATTTTTATGTGTATAAAAAAAAAATTAGATTAAGTTTTCTAGAATATTATGCGCATGCTTATATGCATGTGAGTGTGGGATGAATAATAATTAGAATGATATACAGAAAGTTGAATTTACTTCTTGGTGAAACCAGCGACAATATCTTCAATAGCTCTACCCTTAGTTTCGGGTAAGAAGAAGAAAGTGACGACTGCGGAGGTGAAACAGATGGCAGCGAAAATAAGGAAAGACCAACCTTCAATGGCGGCAAAGATGACAGGGAAAACTTGACCGATTAAGAAGTTCATGGCCCAATTCATACCAGTAGCAACAGCACCGACAGAGGAAGAAGCTTCAATAGGGGTCATTTCAGAAGTAATCATCCAAGGAATTGGTCCAATACCAATAGCGAAACTAGCAACATAAACAAAGACGGAAGCAATCAAAAGGTTAGGTATATTGTAGAGATAACCAATAACGAGGAGAATAGAGAAAAGAGTAGTACCAAGTTCAGAAGCGATCAATAAAATACGACGACCCATACGATCAATAACAAGCATAGCAACAACAGACATACCAAAGTTGACCAAGGTAGTATAAATAGCCATCAATTGAGCCTCTTCGTGACTAACAGCTTGTTCGAAAATAGTAGTAGAATAATACATGACAGCGTTCATACCAGAAAGTTGTTGAATAGTGTGATGGAATAAAACGATGAGAGTAATCTTACGAATAACAGGGTCTCTGAAAATTTCAATAACACTCATAGGAGGACGTTGTTCGTTATCATCTTCACCATGTTCTAAATCAGCACTTGCACCACCAGCAGCATCTAATTCCTTTTGGTGGTAATCAGATGTACCGTTATCAAAACCAGAATTATTATCAAAACCTTCATCATTGTTAACGTTCTTCATGTTCTTTTCATGAGAGTTTTCCTTCAAAAGACGAGCAGCTCTCTTATGACCAACTTGACCAGCAACAATGTCATAAAATTCATTACTAACGTCAGCAGTACCACGAAGCTTTTGAAGACTGATGAGAGCGTCTTCAATACGTCCAACAGAAATCAACCAACGAGGAGATTCGACACAAGTACCCATAGCAAAAATTTGGAAAACGGCAGGAATAGCGACAATAGCATAAGCAAGACGCCAAAGAGGAACAGTAGCGGTGGGTAAACCGATAGCTGAGGATAAAAGAATACCAACTACAACGAAAAATCTGAGAAATAAAATGTCAATAAACAGATCGGATAACGATAACAGAAATATATATATAAAAAAAACTTACTGGTTAAAGAAACCCAGCAAACCTCTTGCTCTACGAGTAGAGATCTCACCGAGATAGGTAGGAATAACGAGAGAACCAAGACCACAAGATAAACCACAGAAAATACGACCGATAATGAACATAGCAGGATGGACAGAGCAACCAATTAAGATAGCACCAAGGATAAAACCACTGTTGTTAAGAATGATAGTTAATTTACGACCTAATTTGGTTTGAATGGCACCACCAACAAGACTACCAAGAAGGCCACCAACACAGAAAGATGCGACAGCAAAACCCCTAAAAATGATATGTTAATTTTTATGCTCAAAGATAGTCTTGAAATTATTAATCTTTACCATAATGATGTTTCCATAGGTAAACAATCTGGGAAAGCAGCACTGTCGACATGTTGAGCACCGTTAGGACAGTTATGTGTAATTTCTCCTGGTACATTAGGAGAACCAATGGTCCAACCGTTACAGAAAGCGCCAACACCGGCCATTATACCACAGTATACCATATACTTGGGCAAATTTATATCACGAGAATCCATTACTTATAAAATAAAAGAAGATGAAAAGTATAGTAAATGAAAATAAAAAAAGGATACTTTGCAATCGGTTCAAAATTTATATCTCTCTTTTATAGTTAAAAAAAAAAAAAAAAAAAAAAAAAAAAAAAAAAAAAAAAAAAAAAAAAAAACTTTTTTTAAGCTAAACACCGATTATTCATTAGGGTCTAAACGAATCAAAAAAATTCTAGTTTTCCAGAAAAAGCTAAATTGTATCAGTTACAACAGGTTGATTGCTTATAGTTTGGTTGCTTTTTTATTATTCCAAAACAAGTTCTAAATAGTGTACCTTATTTTTTTTTTCATAAATACAAGGTGTTTCGTAATAACTTTGTTTTTACTTCAGGGTCACATTCTGTGCGACTTATACTTATTTTTTTTTTTACAGCAAATGCCCGAATAGTTCTGTTGATTAAAAAATAACATGTTATACTGAACCTAAATTCATACCGAACTATTACATAAAAAGATAAAATAGGGTCAACTTGAAAAGGCGAAGTCGGAGAACCTGAAAGTTAACCCACAAAAGTTACTTTTTATGGTTACCATGATGTCACGATGCACCCATATTTTTTTGGACATATCCAATGAACAAAATGTATAATTTTTTTTTTATTATAACCCGTCATAGGTTTTAATATGTCATAATTGATTATGTAATTTTTTTGAATAAAAGAGTGTGTGAACTAAGGACCAGATAAACAAAATATATTAGAAGGCCATATAATAAATAATCTTTGACCTGAATTGAAAGGTCGAATAGTGGAGAAAGTAATATGTATAAAATAGTAGTAGAAAAGCATGTTTTGTAAGCAGACAAAAAGTAAGGGTTGTTTAGAACTCAGTAAAGTATTTTCGATATGGATCGGGTTCAGCTACTCCGTAGGTTATTTTATCTTCTTCATAATTATCAAAATTACTGGCATCACCTTCTCCTTTGACGTCAGGTATAAATGGTGCCTTAATTTGTTTTTTGGCCAATTGATCGAAATCGATTGATTTGAACCAAGGATGATTAATTACGTCTTGAGGACCTGCTTTCAAATTACCATATCTACGACTTAAATCTGGAGTCAATAGATGTTTTAACAAATCGACCACTTCTTCACTAAAGTAACTCGGATAAACTGGCTTGCATGTTACAATTTTTTCATATAATTTAAATTGGTTATCATCGTAAAATGGTGCAACACTGGGAAGAGGTGGGAAGATTTTGTAAATATAAGTTAGACAACTGGAAAACTTTTTAGACTATTAAATACTTTACCCAGACAACATTTCGTAAATTAAAATACCCAATGCCCAATAATCGACTGCCTTTCCATATCCTTTAGACTGAATGATTTCTGGAGCTAGAATATACAGAAATTAGTTATTATTTTAAAATTCAAAATGACTCTGTTTTTTACCGAGGTAATCTGGGGTACCACATAATGTCCAAGTAATATCTGGCACCACCTTTGCAAACCCAAAATCAGTGATTTTTATGTGGCCTTGAGCATCAAGTAAAATGTTCTCTGGCTTTAAATCTCTGTAGATTACGTTCTGAGTATGAAGATAAGCAATGGTTAACAAGACTTCTGCAGCATAAAATTTAGCTACATCTTCTTGCAATTTCTATTTCGTTTTTATTGGTTAATATTACATAAATACAAGCTTTACCAAAAAAAAAACTTACTATGCACTTTCTCATAAAAGTAAATAATTCACCGCCAGGTACATAATCCATAACCATATATAAATTTCCATCATCTTGAAAAGTACCCCACAAATTAACGATAAAAGTATATTTTACATTAGATAGTATAGCTCTTTCATTTTTCGTATGTTCTACTTGTTTTAATCTAACAATATCAATCTTCCGTAATACTTTAATAGCATAATATCTTTGATTCATATTTGATTTCGCCAAGTGTACACGACCAAATGATCCTGTGCCTAGTGTCCTGATCAATGTAAAATTCTTCAAATTTAACTCTACAGAGGATCTTCGTTTCGGTTTCCGTTCCACAGAATCCAAGTCTTCCTTTTTATCTGATAAATCAACATGCGTTGATACTTCTGCAATATCATCTCGTCCTTTTGATACAGACCCTAACGGTGTTTGTGGTGGTGATTGTGGAAATGAATCACACGTTAATTGTTCTATAAATGTATTATTGCGTCAGGGTTCATTCACAGTCACTTTTTTTTTTAAAAAAAAAATGTAAATTATGAAGTTATTACGTACGAAATTTTAGGCATGTTTCCTTGGACTCACTATCCCCATCACGACCTCGTTTACTTTTATCCATCGGTCCTACTTTTGTTTAAGAAAAAAAATCAGCCTACATGTATAATTTTGTTGTCATTCTACTGTACTAAGAACATCTTGATTAACATTATTTTCTGGTTCTGTTGTTTGAGATTGAAACATGGTTACAACTAAAAAGAGGAGAATATTCATGTTATTTTTTCTTATTGTTATTTTGTTGTTGCTGAAGACCTTACTCGTTATTTATTCTATTTGGTGTGTTGTCAATGATTAACGTAAAGAAAAGAAAGGAAAAAAAGAGAAAAAAAAAACGTAGATAGGGGTCTTCTTACTAATTCATGCTGATTTTTTTTTTTCCTCCGGTATTAGAACTTAAATGTTTCACTTACTTGAACACATGCCAAAAAAAGAATTATTTATTTATTATTGAAATACTTAAGTGAATTAGTCATTCAGTAAGATTCATCAATGCATGAGATGTATTTCTTACATATTCATACAGTTCAAAGGATAATTAGTATACTGATAAATATCCCCAACCCAATCACCACAAAAAGTCAATTACAGCATTTTTCAGTTTACCAGTGTGTATTAATAATGCATGTACATTATTTTAATAGCAAAAGTTGGTAATAGGTAACCATAACATTCAAGATTAGGATAGTTGATTTTAATAGATGAGTAACCAAAGAGTCGGATTTGAATAACTTAAATGCATGTCTAACGGGTAACATAAACCCCACCTTAATTATCATTCAGACCTTTACAGTAGTTGTATTTTCAGATGAAGCACTACATCCTACATTAGGAAGTTGTCCTGCTGCTTTGACATCACAATCAGATGAATGCATATTAGTTACCTGTTTGTGTTCATAATATTCTTGTCATAGTACAATCAGGACCTGTGCACAACCTAAGCAAGTTTATCGAACATTTATTTATTCCTCCAGATATCAACTATTATGTAAAGTGATTGATGGCAAAAAAAAAAGTGCTTATTAATCTGCTTGTCAATTATCTCCGACCATGCAGAAAGCTGAGCATGTTACCATATTGCTTAAGAGCAAGTATAGACAAACCAGTGAAATGATTTAGATACAAAACACACAGAGGTTTTTCTTTGAGCACTAATAGTTACATGGTCTACTTAAAGACTTACTTGTTCATTTTGCATTTATACTAACTGACTTGATTCTGCTATTGTCATATCTACATACTAGACAATCCGATCATAGTACGAGATCTGGTTTAGAAAAATAACCAAAAAGATTAATAAAATTTGATCCTGCAGAGTCCATCTGTAGGCAATAATTACAATAAAAGAAAAAAAGTAGAGATTATACATAAATTGAAGTAATTAGTGTTTCGTTTTTCATTTTTATATATAAATATCATACAAACAGTTAGTTGAAAGTAAAAAAAAATTTCTAGGTACTCTCAGGTATGTATATATTACCTTATCCCAACTGAAAAGAGACAGTATTCCGTTATTATATCAAATAAAATTAGAGGATGACAAAAAATGAAATACCAGGCTTAGCTGAATTGTGAATTAGATCTATACATAATTCGTTCAATTAGTTATCGAACGTAAGCGGAAAACAGAGCGAATAATTAACATGTGTTATTTTTATAGCTTTGCAAATATAAATCCAATTAACCTATTAACCTATTTCTTACTGAGTATTATGTAGATAGTTGACGTTATCATTACATCGATTAATCACCTATAGAGTATACTTACACTGGATCTAGTCCCGAATATTTCTTTGATTTAATTGCAATATATTACTGCCGTCGTCACTATACCATCATGTTACTGCAAAAGGCACAGTGTAGATATTAAGCTATCTTGTATAGTTTAGGAAGCTTTATATAATGTATATATATTAGACCCTTAATTTGCTTTTTCTTTTAGCCATATCGTTATTTTAGTATGGTATGTACACCAATAGACTTTTAAAAAAAATATGATTGTATACAGTAAATTGCATTTGTATGCGTTGAGTGAATGAAAGGTTAAAGTATCTCCTCAAACTATTATATAGAAAAGGGTGTACATATATATCTTTTAATGAACATTCTACGTTTACTTTTTTTTACTCAATATAAATTATTAAAATAAAGATATATAAGGGTCAGGATATGAAATTAAAATAGAGCAGGTGACAGTATAGTGTCATTGTGATACGTTTTCGAACAAATAGTTGCGATAAAAAAAATGAGTTGAAATTGATCTGCAGATTTTTTTTCTTCTTCTTCTTGGGGCCTTATGTAAGCAAAAATTGGAAAAAAAAAGAAAAAGCAGGTGATGAGCAAAAAAAAAAAAATCACGTTTTATTTAAAAAAAACGCCACTGTATAATATTATATGTACAACATATATACATGCATAAGTACGCCAATATATAAATAAAGAGGCATAGATGAAAGCTGGGTATTAAAGTCTTTTTTTTTTTAAATTGTCGATTATGATTTTTATAGAAATTCGATATATAAGGGTTCTGTTTTCTTTTTGTAGAAAAGAAGATTTCGCGTAAGTTATACACACAATCGAAGCTGTCAACAGTAACAAGTTTCTTTTTTTCTATATATAAAATAAACAATTGTCGATCTTTTTAGACCACGGTGATGAGAGACAGAATATTGTATGATGTACTCTATGTGTTTAATATAAAGAAGGAGCTGAATAAGTTAATAGGCGTATTAACGAAATCGACAGACAGGAGAAAACGAATGAGTGTTTACTAATTATATCACATTAGCCGATATAATAGGAGAAAAAACATCAAAGCTCATCTCCAAATAACCTTTTTTTTTTCGGTGTAGCTTATTCCTTGAAGAAATAGAGGAATATATCAAATATAATAGAAATTACACAACAATCGATCTTTCTCCCTTTCTCTCTGTTTTTTCTTCTTTTTTCTTCATGCATATAACCAATAACGGTACAGTACAAATTTAGAAATATTAAGTGCATGTAAAATGAGATTTTAATACAGTACATTCTAGTTTTAACCCATCAAGCACTAGAAATTTGACTGGCGTATATTATCACACTGCTAAAGAATAAATAAAAAAAAAAAAGCGGGGGGGGGGGAGGACAAAATAGTGTGATGATCAATGTAATACTTTATAAGTAAATTTAGCCTTTTCTCCAGTTCCCCTTTTCTCTACAGTTCTTGTAGATCCAAATAATTCACGATCTTTTTGTTCTTTTCCTTCTTTTTTCCTTTGCCTTCTATTTATTGCTCCTATATATAATATTTTCTATAGGTCTCATATCATTTTAGAGTAATCTATATCATAGGTTCGGAATCAATGTCCGCGTACGTACAAAATTATAAAAAAAATGCCCTGCATCTTGAACTGTAAGAAAAGGGTATTACTAGTCTCAGTAGATTTATAAATTCAATGATACCCTTAGGAATGTTATTTCCTTTTATGAACATCATACAATTAGTGTGTAACCATCACTACCGATCCCGAGGAAATCACCAGTAAAGTATGTGAAAACGTGAGTTATCTATTTATGATGACCCTGATAAACTATTTGTTTTTATATGTTGTTTTTGATAAACAACAACAATACGCCCATAATTAGGTACAATTTTATTATTACAGCGTATAAAAACTTTTTTTGGCATTCTTTAAACAATAGGGGTTAATGATGAGAGAGTCCGGGAAAATCAAAACTTTATATAGTATTTTTTTCAACCAAAAACTAATTTATCCCAAAATATGACATCTAAAGCACATCACACTGCTTATTAAAATAATTCATCAGCTGAGACAGTGTATTTAGAATATTACTTGCGAATTCTATTGTATATATGTATATATGTATATATGTATTATTGTAAGTATATATGTGTATTGGTTTATAGAAATTATAAAATATATCTTGGTTCGAAAATCTTCTATATACACAACATCATATATTAGTTTATACTACAATATAAAACACAATGTAACTTTACATCACATGCAGTGAAAGAAAGGGGAGCGGCGCATTGTAGGAGTATATATATACGTATATATAAATTGTAAGGGGGATTTGGGGGAAAGGGGGTTAGGTGAGTTTATATAGAGTTTTTTTTTGTTTGCCATTAACCTCCCCACAGTTATACGCCCCTCAATTTTTTTTATATAAATTAAAAGCTTTTTTTTTGTTGTTGTTTTTTTTATTCTTTCTTTCTTTTATTTTATTATATTATTAATATTCACTTATTACACTTTATTTAATTCTAAAAACTTAATACAACGTTCATTCTTATATATATAACAAAATGATTACTTTACCTAATGGAACTTTAATTGATAACCTTCGTATCGTTGATACACTTGGTAAAGGAGCTTATGGACAAGTTTACCTTGGTAGACATGAAGAAAAGAAAGAAATGTATGCAATTAAATCACTTCACCATAAAAATAAGCAAAGAGCACTTGAAAGAATGGAAATTGGACTTCATGCACGATTATCTGGCCACCCAAATATCATTCAATTAAAGCGTGTAATTCGCGACCAAGATTTAGATTGGACTCATGTAGTATTAGAGTACGGTCCAGAAGGCGATTTATTTGCTGCCATTACTGAAAGAGATTTATATGCTGGAAACCATCCTTTAATTCGAAAAGTCTTTTTACAATTAATAGACGCATTAAGCTATTGTCATGAAAATCACGTTTATCATCGGGATCTTAAACCCGAGAATATTCTTGTGTTTGATGGAGGAAGAACAGTAAAATTAGCTGATTTTGGTTTAGCCACCACAAGTACTGTTTCTCAAGAGTTTGGATGTGGTAGCACATTTTACTATTCACCTGGTAAGTAGTAAAAGATTTTTTTTTTTCTACTGTACAAAATTTTAATATTTATCATTATTTATAGAATGTCAAGGTGATTTATTCCAAAATAGTTCTGATCGTGTTGGATACGCGACAGGTCCCAATGATGTTTGGGCTTTAGGTGTCATCTTAATTAATTTGGCTACTGGCAGAAATCCTTGGAAGCAAGCATCCTTGAAGGATGAAACTTTTCGTGCATTTTTGGCTGATCCTGATTTCTTACTTAGTATCTTACCCATTTCAAGAGAATTAAACCGTATCTTGAAACGTATTTTTTGTATTGATCCCATTCGACGCATCACACTTGCTGAATTAAAGGAAAAGATTCGTAACTGTAAATATTTCACTCGAACAGCTGAAGTAGATCGTTGGGAACATAATGTTCAGCAACAAGTTAGACGTCAACAACAAAGAAAGACATTAGTAGTAGAATTACCACCTTCTCCACCTGCCACGCCTTGTTCAAACAGATCTCGTTCAACATCCCCTGCTATATGGCAGCAGCGTATTGACAATAATAATAATAATCATGAAAAACAACAACAAAATAATAACTCTGATTCAATCCTTACTACTATGTTGACAACACTCGTGGTCTAAATCGCTTTTATTTAATTCTCTATAAGATCCTTTCCTTTTCTATTTTTATATGATAATCTCTTTTCTCTCACTCTCTCTTCCCCTTCACTCTATCACTGACTTTCATTTTATGGTTTATTTTTAACAAGGTTGATCCTTGGTACAAAAATAACAATTTCTCTTTCTATATGTATTTAATTGACCATGCAAACCTCATTTTAATTAATCAATGTTTATATATATAAATATATATTATATATGTATACACCTTTTTTTCTTTGTTCTCTCTCTCTCTCTCTCTCTCTCTCTTTAAAAAAAGAAAATCTTCTTTAATAAACGTATAATATGTACAAATTAAATTTCAACCGATTTAAACTTTTGAAGCATTGTAGATATAAACCACAAAATTTGAATTGAACCTTATTCCATAAAAATCAAAATCGTCTTCATATTGTACATTGCATGCTTAAATTTTGTTGGTCGAGAAAAACCTTCGATTCTAAACTTTATACATTAGTCCATCTTTCTATTCTTCTGAAAATCCTAATTTATACTTATTGTTCCTGTACGTCATTATCCTGTCTTCTTTCAATATGCCATGTTGAGGCAATTTATTTTTTAAAATCTCGATATAGTTTAGTTGACTTTTATAAACTCTTTTGTGTATAATATAAGATTAACTATAATATAACTAATATATATATACAAAATAATTCATAAGAATCGTTTTATTCCGACATATTTCCTATCTCAATGAAAAGTGATTAATGGATTGTTGTTCTTTAATAATAAGCAGAAACGTATATACGTTACATCTTACAAACGCTGAAGCTGTGCTGTAATTTGAGTGTAGTATGTAATTGTTTTGAAGCATAAATTGCCTCATATAGGATCGATCATCCAAATGACCTTGTTTATAGACCATTTACTTGGTCATAATGGGGTCCTCAGTTGATATGACAATGGCATGGACATCTAATTCTCAATAAACTTCTGATAAGTTTTGACCGATTTCAATTTAAAGATTGACGGTTGGAAATAAGAAAATAAGCTTAATAACATGTAAAATTACTACAAATGTATCAATTCAATTGTATCAGATTAAAATAAAGTGATCGCTCGGTACCTTAAAAAAGTTTAATATTTGTACATAAGTTATAAAATTTTGCCAATTGTAACGATCGAGGAGTTGAACATGACGTCCGACAAGATATATTTCAATTCTAGTTTTTTTTTTTTTTTTTTTTTACTTATAGTTTTTCTATTGTGTATAGTTATTCATCTTTTTTTTTTTCTTTTGGTTAAATTAGAACTTTCTTGAATATGTAGGTTGTTTCCTAAATTTGATCATATACATTATGTTGTGCACAGGCATGTCTGATATAATGTGTTATGTAACATTAACCTTTTTTGTTGTTGATAAATGTGCTTCTATTATGCATGTAGTTAAAAAAAATCTATTTGACTTTTTCTTTTTAAGTTATATTGCGGTTAGTAAAATTTACAATTTAAAATGAAAAAGAGAGTACTTACATGTACTTTTTGTCTGCATCCTACTGCCTTAAAATGCTATCCCCGTATCAAGTTTTTACATATTTCTCGATACGTTTACTGACATATTAGGTCTGTTCCTTGATACCAATTCTATTTTTATGGGGGTTTCAGTTTGATTATATACTGGTCTCGTTCAACGAATATTCGATTGCCGTTTTTTTTTTTTTTTTACCTTTTAAGTGATATGTACTTCCCCTCTGTTGTAACATAAATTCCTACGTAATATCATTAAAACCTCAGAAGAGAAAGGTAGTGACGCCTACTCTTTCCTTTTGATATACTGTTCCTCCCCCTCTTTCGTTTATATATATATATATATATATATTGTTATTTTCGGTTCTATTCAATCTATTTTCGGCAACATTGGTTTATTTGGGGGAGAGGAGGGGTTCATTATCTCTGTTGATCACTCTTTCACTCTTTCTCTCTTTCTCTCTCCTTTTATCCATTAATTTTCCAAATTGTTTTGTTCCTCCAGATCGTGTATTACTTAAACTGGTCTTTCCGAGACATTATTATTATTATTCTTTTTAAGAACATTCCTTTTTATACATATATGGCTAATATAAATAATCTTTGCAAAAATAGATTCCTTTTTTTTTCTTTGTGATTCTATCTGAATAACAATAAATTTAAATTTCCAGAAATCGGAAAAGTCATAAGTTATGGACGTAAAAAATCAAGTGTAGACTGTCACTATAAAAAAACTGGACAGTTCAAAAATAACCACATTCTAAAAATGCATCCCTTACTTTTAAGAGTTTCCCCACGATTTAGTTGATTAAAAAAAGAAGTAATATAAGGAGATCGTTTTGTGTGGCTTGATCCGTTCTTGCCGATATTTCCATAAAGAGTTTCGATTTATAAATGGTTTTCAAAGTTGGATTTGTATGTGTATCGATCGAAAAACCGAGATTTTTTTTTTTTAAAAAAAAATATGTTTTACATATTGTCATAGTTAGAAACAATTAATCTTATGTTCAATAGATGATAAAATTTAGAACAATGCAGGACCTGATGTATATGTATGCCGAAATGTTTATTTTTCAAAAAAAAAAAAAAGGTTGCATTAGTTATTATTATGAGACCATAAACACAGGTATCGGTTATATATCAAAATCGGGAAATTACGTTTACAAAAAGAAAGATATTGTATTTTATTAGGCAAATAGTACAGGTAAGTAAAAAAAAAAAAAAAAAAAAAAAAATATATAAAAAAAAAAAAAAAAAAAAAAAAAAAAGAATAAAAAAAAAAAAAAAAAAAAATAGATATGACAATAATGTACGGATTACAAGTACGAAACCATACTTTCCTTTTTCTTTTTACTAGATCCGCAAGGTCTACCTCTTTTTTTTCTTTCAGCATCTACACATGTATCTGCTTTATTTAATCGAACACATCGAGCACACGGCCTTTGAACATCACAGGCAACATGTGATTGTTTACAAGAAACACACGCTTTCCTAACATAAACTTGAGCGCCTCGATTATCTGAATTAGCTCCATAACCAAGAGCTGTAGCAGAAGATAAAGAAGAAGAGGAAGAAGAAGAAGTAGAAAGTGTTGGCATAGGTTGATGATGATTAAACAAATAGGCTTGTTGTGGTTGTTGATCATATGGAATTGGATAACTATTTGCTTGCTCTAACGATATACCTTCGGTATGTATGCTGTGAAATGCCATCATTGGATAGGTTTGTTGCTGTAAATGTTGCTGTGGTGGGTAGGGCTAGAGATGAATTTAGTCATATTTTAGAAAATGACAAAATAATATGCAATTTTTTTTTTTTTTTTTTTTACCTGTGTTTGATGTTGTATTTGTTGATTATATGTAGTTGGAGGAGTATTACTTGAAGAACAAGAAGAAGCATAGTCATGACTTTGTTGCATAGCAGCTTGGTAACGAAACATTTCGTATGGATCGCCACCTTGTTGAAAGAAGTCAAGATAAGCTGGGTTTAGATCGACTTGGTTTGACATTGCGGCAAAGGCATTAGCATCAAACATGAGTTGTGAAGCATAATCATATGTGTTTGGTTCAGGAAAACTATGTTTTTCATTGGAAGTATCTTGGTGAGGTTCGTACATTATATAAAAGGTTCGGTAGAGGATGAAAAGAGGTATTGAATATTGTGCTTATTCAAAATTTTATATTTTTTTTTTCTCCTCTTGTTTGTATAATAAAGATGGAAAGGAATTGAGTAATGGGGAAATAGGAAGATTAAGCTTTTTTGGGAGGTTTTTATACTGTAAAACCTATTTGTTCTATCTTTTGTCTTTCTTTCTTTTTTAGTGTAGTCAGTTTGTATTAGATTATAAAAAAGCTGTCAAGTTACTTGTGAAGTTTCGTAGACTTGACCAAGACTTGATACAAGCGCTGTATTATGCTCAGACAAAAAGTAAACAAATTGAGTTTCTCCGATCTAGTCGCGATTCTGTTGTAAAGTAAACTGCTTATTTTTCGATAAGAAATATGGTTGACAACAAACAACTAAGTTTTATACTTTGTTTCGTTTGTTGTCAATTTGAATTAAAAAAAAAAAAAAGTCGTCATCTCAATTTGGGTCATTTCGATTTCATCTAAAATGTCAAAAAAAGAAACGCTTTCCGGAAAATATTTCTTACGCTCTGTGAAAATAGAAGAAGAAAAAAAAAAGGTCTGGTGACTATATCGGAGTAAAATGTTTGAAAAAAAGGGGGATGAGCATTATTTAATCTCTTTTTTCTTGTTTATTATTATTTTATATTCAAATGATCATACAAAAAAAGACTTTGATATCAATATTATGTTTACTATTTGAACTATTGCCTTGTTACGCCTTAAATACCCAAATCCCATTCTTTTTAAAGCATCATGATATACCAGAAAAAGAAAATATACTTTCATTAAAAACGATATATCACCATGGTTCAGTGAATGGACCTATTCCGAAACTTTTCAGGAAGTTAGATCTTGATCCAATCCAGATACATCAAGCAAATAGAGTCAAGTATGGGTTAAAAAGTAAGTTGGGAGCGATGGATAGACCTAGTACGGCAGATAGAAACGATTTATTATTTCAGATAAATAATAAATCAAGTGATAAACTGGTTAGATGGAATACAATAGCAGAAGAAAAAGATGAATACAGGGCAATGCAATTAGAGTCTACGATTGGTGTTATACCTGATGTAACCCATCGTCCTTCTATATTGTCCTTGGCTCAGATGACATATAATGCTTATCTTGATATTGATTTAAATAATACGGAATGGTATGACCTTGGTGCTAGCTGGAAATTAGTAAGTATATTTTAGATGTCAAAGGAAATATATTTTTTTGACTAAATCAGAATGAATTAGAATAATTCATTTGGTTGGGAATCGGATGGTATTCGTGGTCATATTTTTGTTAATGAAGATGAATCACTAGTTGTAATTAGTATAAAAGGTACAAGTGCTGGATTATGGACAGGTGGACCTACAGGTGAAAAAGATAAAATTAATGTGAGTGATATTTTTGTTATGTGAGTGTATTACATAATGACGTTTTTATTTACAAAATAGTGTATGTAGGACAATATGTTGTTTTCTTGTTGCTGTGCCAGAATCAGTAGAGCTTGGTCGCCTGTATGTGATTGTTATCAAGCAAACGAATATAGATGTGAAAACAAGTGTTTGCAAAATAAAATTAGTGAAGCGGAATTATATTATGATAATGCAATGGTAAGAAAAAAAAATATATATCTATGAATATATGCATTTTTATTAAATTCCATTCCCTTTAGGCAATCTATATTGATGTATTTAACAAATATAAAAATAGTACGATTTGGTTGACAGGACATTCACTTGGTGGAGCAGTAGCTAGTTTGGTTGGCATTACATTTGGTGTACCTACTGTTACATTTGAAATACCTGGCGATAGATTAGCTTCAAATCGATTGCATTTACCAAAAGGACCAAAAAATGTACCCGTATGGCATTTTGGTCATACTGCGGATCCAATTTTTGTTGGTGTCTGCACGGTAAAGTATTGATTGCTCTTCTCAAAAGTTAATTTTTAACTTATATTTCTAAATATCAGGGACCAGCAAGTAGTTGTTGGTATGGTGGTTATGCAATGGAAACAAGATGTCATACAGGAAAAGTATGTGTTTGGGATACTGTAAAAGAAAATGGGTGGAGAGTAGATATTAGGTCACACAGAGTACGTGATGTAATCGAACAAATTTTGATGAAACCGGATGAGTTTCCTTTACCAAAGTGTGTAGAAGAAACGGATTGTGAAGATTGTGGGTTATGGGAATTCTTTGATCAAAGAGATCTACCCAATTCAACTACTACTACTACAACGGAGACTCAAACGAGTATCCCCACATAATGAATCAACGACTGAAAACTTGTATCAATAAAAGACTGAGACTTAACACATATGCATTCAAACCCTTTTGTGGGGAGTGAAAAAGGTCACATCCTTTTTTTTTTTTTTTTGAATCTAACTATTTTATTTCTAATTCTTTTTTATATGTTTGTGTTGTTTACTTTATTTCTTTTTTTGTCATTTTTTTTTTTTCACTTTTAAAACTTTAGGAAAAAACCATCTCCAATGACAGAACACCATGTACACGTTGAACCTTCAGTTATTAATGATTATGACCTAGATGTGGTTGATGAAGCTTTACTCCATCCAGAAAAGTCAGAATATATTGACCATTTCGGGTTTACAGTGCAAGTGAAGTCAGACAATGAGTATGATGTAGATACAAGTGATTCAGAATATGAAGACGCTTCTAGTAATGGTAATAATATCAAGAACGGAACTTCGTCCAGTTCACCTGTCAATGATGAAGTCCAGGACGGAGATTCTCCCTCTGTGTTACCTGATAGTTGTGAAAGTAGCATAATAAATTCAAATGAAGATTGGCAACTGGTTTCAAATAATCCTGCTGCTGTAAAATCGGGTCCTACTGCTACTGATACTAGCAAAGTAGTAGTACCTACTACTAGCTATTATGATTTATTATTATCAAAGTGTACAAGGTCATCTCATGACTCAGAAAAACAAGTACAGCTGAAACAAGAAACAAGTCATAATCTTGAACTTTTAAAAGAAAGATCATCAGAAGAAACAGATTGGGGTATGTAAATATATTGATAACAAAAAAAAAAAAAAAGTATATATTTTTTTCATAATATGATATAGAATTTTGGTCTAGTGTTATATCTGATTTTGATCGTGTGCATCGTACAGAACATGGTAAATTTCGAAAGCTACTTGCAGTGGGTATACCTCCTTCCCTAAGAGGTATGCTATGGCAACTATTTTCCAGCTCCAAAGTGAATAGTGATATAATTGAAAATGAATACCGAGAATTATTAAATAATACAAGTCCACATGAAAAATTGATTCGAAGAGATTTATCCAGAACGTTTCCCAGTTTAGATTATTTTAAAGAACCTGGGGGAGAAGGTCAAGAAATGTTATTTAATGTGATTAAGGCTTATAGTTTGTTTGATAAACAAGTTGGATACTGTCAAGGGTTACATTTTATGGTGGGCGTATTACTATTACATGTAAAGTAAAAAAAAAAAAAAAAAAAAAAAAAAAAAAAAAAAAAAAAAAAAAAAAAAACTATAAATACAAAGCTTTTTTCTTTTTCTAATGTACAAGCACTTTTTTTTATATAGATGCCGGATGAAGCAGCTTTTTGTGTATTAATTAAGCTCATGAGTCAATATCATCTTCGTGGACAATTTACCCCTCAGATGGAAACGTTACATGAACGTTTATTCCAGTACAATCAATTACTCTTGACGTTTTTACCTCAAGTACATCGTCATTTGGATGCACAAGGAGTACTTCCAACCATGTATGCCTCACAATGGTTTATGACATTATTTGCTTACCGGTGTCCACTTGAACTTGTTTATAGAGTATTTGATCTTGTGTTTGTAGAAGGATCAGATATCATTATTAATTTTGCATTAGCATTAATGAAAAAGAACCAACAAATGATATTAAGTCTCGAGTTTGAATCGCTGTTGGAATTCTTTTCAGCCAACATATTTAATGCATACAAGGTAAAAAAAAAAAAAAAAAAAAAAAAAAATTGTTACCGGCCGCAAATTTTTTTTTTAATTTAAAACAAAATTATATTTAGGATAATGCGTATCAGTTTGTCCAAGATGCTTATAGTTTTGATATTCCAACAAAATCATTACAAAAGTTGTCAAAGCAATATACATTAGAAGCAGCAAAAGAAGCCAAGATTCAGTCAATGGAAGATAGCATTAAGAGAGAGAATATCGAACTGACCGAACAAATTAAAAAATTAAAACAATCTTACAAAACACTGGAATTAGAGCATCAGGATATAGCTAAACAAGTGATTGATGCAAAGATGTCTATGGCTGTTTTAGCAGCAGAGAATCAGCAGTTAAAGCATGAGTTGGGACAAATGAGGCACGAGATGATCAAGATCAAGACAACGATGAATGATGAATCCCAACATAAGTTTAGCGAATTAGCCAAGACGAATGCACAACTTGTTGGAACGAACTCAGAGTTACAAGATAGATTAAGTGAAGTAGAAGGTGCATTAATTGATATGAAATTAAAATATGCAGAAAGTGAAAATGATTATGAAGTGATGAAACAAAAATTACATGAAGCACAAAAACTAAGTTTGTTTAAATAATAAAGTATTTATTTGAATTTTTTTTTTTTACACTGTTTCTTATTCATTTTTAATTGCTGATAAATGAAATATTTTCTTCTTCATCCTCATCTTCATATCCTAACTCTGCATAATCTTCACCTTCTTCTAATCGAATAGATTTACATTGAGATAAGAATAAGATGGAGGCGTATTTGAATGAAGAAATCCAGATGATGATGACTTCAAGTAATAATATGGAGATTACAATATATTTTAAACTATTCTCGATATAACTAGCCAAGGCACACTCGTCTAATACTTGGAATAAATCTTGAGACAATAAAGCATCGGCCGTTCTCTTGTCGAAGGTGATACAAAATATCCAGCTGAGAGCTAATCCGAGGGGCATTAAAAATTGACAGAATTGTTCAATAAAGGTACGCCAAATTTCTGAAGTAGGTAATTGAGATTTAATAGAATTCAAATGAGTGGTGATGGAAGAAGTACTCATGAGTAAAAAGAGAGGACAAAAGATAGATGCTTGTGCAGCTACAAGAGTTGCAATCAATCTACGATCTTGAATCATGTCTGATATCATTTGATGTCTCTTTAGGATTGTAGTTGGTTCGAATTCATCTTCTAGTAATAAAAATACAGGAATCGCATTATAGTTGTATACTCCAAGTGATAAAACTACAATTACAATTGAAAGTATCAATACAGTACTTCTAGTCCAAATTACGCAAGTATTAAAGAATCGGACAGCTTCCATTTAATGTATATAAAATAAAAATAATAATAATATTTATGAAAAATGTTGAAAAAGAAAAAAAAAAAGAAGTTGATTATATATGTACATTTTATGTATCTCCTACTCTCACAAACTTATCTTTTGTATAAATATAAAACTTTATCCCTTTTTAATTACTTTTTTTTTTATTCTACCTTTTTTTTTTTAAATATATAAAAAGTAAAAATCATGCCTTTTTTTTCCGTTAAAAGGACTTATTAAAATCAATGGAGACTGTATAAGTTGCAGTTACTATGGTTTTTTTTTCTTAAATGCGTCATCAATTTACAATATATGATTTATGCACAATTGATTAAAGATGTGTATTTATTAAAAAAAAAAAAGTGCTTCTGTGAAGAAAAGGTTTTTTTTTCTATCTCTTTTATTTTCTCCTTACACAATTTAATCATTTCATTCAATCACCGAGGCACGTTTTATACATTGACAGGTAATACAAAAAAAAAAAAAAAGTATGATAAATGAGAGGCATAAAGTCTATAATTTATAAAGAATATGTAATTTATAATTTATTATGACAAAAGTTATTATAAAAAAAGAAGGAAAGAAAGAAAAAAAAAAAAGAGAGAGAGAGAGAGAGAGAGAAAGAGAAAGAGAGAAAAGTGTAGGGGAATAAGTGTCCCTTAATTAAAGAAGAAAAAAAGGCATGCAAGTTGCACATAATTGGGAATGAAAAGTGAGAGTGTGTGTGAGAGAGAGAAAGAGTATATAAGAGAGATATGTACAGAAAAGATAAGGGAAAAAAGAAACTACAAGTGTTTATCATACATGGCAGTATCGATTTGCCATGTAGATTTTAAAGGTGAAGAAAAGCCATTATGTTGATATTCGCAGTCTTCATCACTCTGATCACTAAGATCTGCAGTGATGGTTTTGATTGAATTAAGATGACGTACACAAGATATACTACAATAATTGGATTCAAGAGGGATAGTTACTCTGTTTCTAAAACCATCTAGTAAAGCATTTACACCCACAGCATGAGTAACAAATATTACGACTACAGGATGATTATTGGTAGCAGTAGCAGTTTCTAAACAATTTAAACGTGTTTCTTCAAACCGATGAATCATATCGGTATAATGTTCAGGATAATCAAATTCAGTTTGATTTGAATTCGAATAAGCATAATCAATATTTAGAGCAGGTAATAAATCTTTAGTGATTGTAGCATTTTTAGCTAATAAGGAATAGGATAAAGCTTGTTGACGAGCTAATTTTTCATATTGTTTTGAAATTAAATATTGAGCAGGACAAACCTGATCAAAGAATTGTTCACACATCCATTCACCTAATCCGATATCTAACCTTAATGTAGGTTTCTTATTCTTGATCTTGTTTTGAATTCCTTTTACAATACCGATACTTGTATCAATACATCTTTGGAATGGTGAAGTGTAAATTACAATATTTGTGTTTCGAATATCAATATTTTGCTTCATCATCATTGTAATCATCTCTTGTCCTGTCTTTTCTGCCTGTTGAAAGCCCTGTGTAATATAGGATAAAATTTAGTATGTTTCTTTTATTTTTTATTTAAAAGCTTTACATTAGGTGTAATAGGTGGATCCCAAATACCAAGTGATGGATCAGGTTGCCATAGTGAATCAGTACGATCTAAAAAAAAAAAAAAAGATATAGTATCATTGTCAGAAATCAACCAATAAAAAAAAAGTCCTTTTGTTCTTACCTAATCTTTCTCCATGGCGTACGATAAAAGCTGTCGGGATAACTGTTGACATGTGAAAACAAAAGATATAATTTTTATTTGAAAAAAAAAAAAATGGGGATTTGGGGGAAAGAAAAAGTATATAAAAAGAAGAAGAAATGTATATAATAGATATATTTGTAAAGAAAAAAAAAAAAAGAGGGATTATTTTATTTTATTAGGTTACACTGAATAATAAGTTTGGTAGTCAGTTGATTTTCACATGAAAAAATTCATTTTATACAATAATACTAACAACAAAAAAGCACAAGACCGCCTCTTTTTACTCTCCCTCACACACCCTTTAACATAAACATTCTTTGATTTATTTAACCAATGATAAAGCTTTCCTTCATTTTCATACTTTAATAATTTATCAATGAAAGGGCTGATTTGCAGATTTTTCCAAATGTATATATTATGCCTTATGAGGACAAATTGATATTTGTTGTTTGTATTACTTGACTTGTTTAAAAAAAAAAAAAAAAGAGAGAAGAGCGTAATGCTAATACACATGATTCATTTATCATTATTACAATGTTGGATTCATGCTCTCTATATATAGTGTAGTCTATATTCTCTTGGAAGGTCGTGGATAAAAAAAAAAAGGGCATCCACATGATATATAGACTACTCTTCTAATTAAAGAAAAGCCAATCAGTTTATTATAGCTATAAATATACCTGAAAGTAAATATACTGGCACTATTAATTATTTAGTCCAATTGCCTGAAATGCAATTACATTTAGAAAGCTGTCAAATACACTTTACAAAACTCAAAGTTATTTTTAAATCTATTCATGTCCAGCAATATACTTGAAGTAAAAAGCTGGCGTTCTCTTGATTCTGGTTGAATTTACTGACATTTGTAGACTCATGATAATAACAAAAAACTGGTTTTTTCTTTCTCCTGCATTTAAATGTGGTAGAACAAAAAGGATCTTTTTTTTTTTTTATACTGTAACATCCGATATAAAGGATGTCAATTGATTCAAGTTAATATCATTTGACTAATTATTACTCAATGAATAATACTAATTTACAATAACTTTTTATATAATAATAATAAAAAGCGGAATAGGCTAAATCCTTTCGTCTCTCTCTCTTTCGTTGCTGAAAGAGTTACACAGCATATTGGTCACACTATTGGTAATGTTGTTAGGTACTTAACAAAAACTATACAGTCATTCAGAGTTCAATGAGGCTTAAAAGGATTTTTTAAGCTGTAGTCAATATATATATATACATATTTGTGGGTGATGTATACTCAATATGGCAGATTAGCTCGAGTTTTTTTTTTGTATTGACATCAAGGATAATCATTGGTTCCATTGGGATATTAAAAAAAAAAAGGTGTGTGTACAACAAATAGACAGAAAATTCACACGTCGTTTATAGTGATATTGAAAGAAGTAATTATAATAAACAAAGAGATTGTTTTATTTTCTTTCTCTTTCTCTATTGTGAGTTGGAAAAGGATACTTGTTATGGTTAAAATCTTGAAAGTAAAGTACAACAGTTTCAAATATATATATATATATATATATATATATATATATATACTTCATAAACTATATAAAATTTGTTTTAGAACATGTATTAAGTGAATAAAAAAAGAATAAAGCTGACAACACTTTCTTTGTAAACCAATACAGAGTATAGATATTGATCTAATAAGCTTATTGAGAGGGCATATAAAAGACATTTAACACGAACAATAGAGAGAGAGAGAGTGTGTGTGTGTGTGTGTTTGTGTGTGTGACTCCCGAAAATATATGTTTTTGTGTGCAATGCTTGATTGAGAAATTATATATTTATTTTTGTCGGTTCTTTTTTATATACACATATATATTTTATTGTTTAATGTTCAAAAGAGTCATTGAAAATACACTTTTAAAGCAAAATCCCGGTACAATCTTAGATGGTAATGGAAAAAAAAAAAAAGAAGAGGGATGCCAAATAAAGATAAACTAAAATAGTATTCTATGTATAGTTGATTGTAGTCAGTTCATGTCGTGTGCAAGTTGTATAGCACAAGAAGGATGTGGATATTGTGGAAGTATAGCCAAGTGTGTAGGAGGAGGATGGTTTGGAGCACTTGATAAATCAATGTGTGGACTAAATGATTATTATTATCATCAATGTCACAGTAAAAAAAAAAATTAGAGCTTAAAAAAAAAAAAAAAAGATAGATGAACTAAATTTTTTTTTTCTTTCAGTGTCTACTTTACCCTTGGGTATTATATGTATTGTATTGATTAGTATAGCAGTATTAGGATTATTGGTTGGTATATCTATTGTTTGCTGTTGTTTATGCTGTAAATGCTGTCAGGATGGAGATTTAGATGAAGATGGAGAAGATAGACCATTATTAGGAAATAAATATTTAAAAAGATCAGCTACTTATTATCAATGGAATAGACCACCACCACCACCATCATCATCATTAGCAACAACAGTCAAACCACCAGTTCAACAAAAGGATAATAGTATAATAAAGCAAGTAACTGTATTAGAAGATGAATTACCCGAGTCATCCTCTATAAGTCCCGAACAAAATACCAAAAACTGGGAAGATAGACGTACAGCCCTTTTAAAGAAATATGCACGAGAACCTTCAACAAATTAAAATAAGCATGTGATTTTATTCATAAGTAATACAATATTTTTTTTTTTTTATTTCAATAAAAAAAAAAAAAAAAAAAAAAAAAAAAAGAGAGAAAGAAAAAAAGAAAAAGGTATACATATATATATATATATATATATATATATTTAAGCAGAGACAGTTGCTTTAGAAGAAGTATCTACATCCATTTTAGATTCATTTGATTTATCATTATTCCATCTTGGTGGTGGTTCATACATACGTCTTTGTTGAGCCAACATTTTTTGATGAATTTGTAATTTCTCTTGTAATTCCATTAATTGTCTTTGTTGAGTTTTATGTTGAAGTAAAGCAGCAGAAGGATTATTGTGATTTGATTCTTGTGAAGGTTGTGATGAATTTGGTAGTGAAGTATCATCTCTACCATGATTATTACGTACATTATTATATAGTGATCGATTAGTTAATACACCCATACGTCCTTCAACTTCAACACGAACTTCTAAATTCTTGATCTTTTCTCTTAAATTTCGATTCCTCTTTTCAAGATATTTAATATAATCAACTGCTTTAAATAATACTGTACTTTTTGAATTATTAATATTCTTCAAGGTAGGAACGATCTCAGTCAAGTCTTTAAATCCTGATCGAATCATACTACGTCTCTTTTGTTCTGATGCGATATGATTACTTCTTTTTTCTTCTTCTGTTAATAATTCTTTATGTGGTTTTCCTCTTCGAATAGCACCTCCACTTGTACTAGTACTATTACCACTATGACTTATTGTAGGACTTGTTTCTTCTTCTTGTTTGATTGGATGATTGGATGATTCACGTAAAACTGGTTTAATATAAGGTGCTGTGATTTTATTACTTGATTGTAAATAAACTGCACCTGGTCTCTCATGAGGTGCAGGTTCAGTTTCTTTTTGATTAAAGTATCTCTTTTGTTCATCTAATGAATGAAGTATATGTGTTTGACGATTATATTCTTCTTGATGATGTTGATGTTGATGTTGATGATGATGATGTTGTTGTTGTTGTTGTTGTTGTTGTTGTTGATGATGATGATGTTGTTGTTGTTGCTGTTGGTGATGATGCTGTTGTTGCTGCTGCTGCTGTTGTTGTTGTTGTTGATGTTGATTATAATCAAGTGACATGGGTGGAGGTTGATTATTTTGATACATGCTAAATTGTGAATCGATTTGCATATTTGGGTCTACAAAAAATTGATCCAAAAATTGAGTAAAAGCTTTATGATCTTGTTCATCTAATACAGCATTATTTAATGGTGTGGGTATAGTAGGATCAACAGAAAATAAATCATGATCAGACATGGGTGGAGGTGGTGGAGGCATATCCAAAGGAATAGGCATAGCAAATTCAGGGTCAAGACCTAAACTAAACTGAAAGTCTGTTATAAAAAATGAATTAGTTTTTTTTTAAAAAAAAAAAAAAAAAAGAGATGATCAAGTTATTTGAAATTACCTTCAAATGGAACAGGTTCTTGTAAAGGCTCGTTTATAGTTGTGTTGTTGTTATTATTATAACTCATAAAGTTCCAGTCATGGTTCGTATTACTGTTATTATTATTATTATTAGTATTATACATGTTTGAATAATTCATATTAAAAATGACACAAAAGAGAAAAAGAAGAAGAGAAAAGGGAAAAAAGGTTTTTTTTTTTTTTTTAAAAAAAAATACAAAAATAAAAATTCCTCTCCCCGCAAAAAGTTACACATCTAATATTTTTAAAACCAATCATATAAATTTATTAAATTGTACACTCTTTTTCCCAATCAAGAGGTACTTGGTCTTCAATTGCTTTCTTAAAGGCATCTAATGTACAAAGTGATTTATCACCTTTTCTATGATTTCCTTCAATAGAGCAAGTAGGTATTTGAACTGTGGTTTCATTATATTTAACACGAACGTAATGTTCTTGACCTTGTTTTTCTTTAAATAATTCAAATAAAATTGCACTACCAAATGGAGGCCATCTAAATATAAATTAATTAATCTCTTTTTTTTAATGTAAAGTAATTTTTTTTTTTTTATACCTTTCGTCAAATACATTTAATATAATAAGCATTGGAGCTACAGTACTACATAAAATTTAATTTACTATATATATATATTATATATATTTGCTACTTTACGTGTCATGACCAGAATAGACTGCCAACTTGAGTTTATCTTTATCGTCTACATCTTTTTCTTTAAGAATCATACGATCTCTAATAACACCCATCAATCTACCAAGTCCCAATCTTCTTACTTCATTCGATTTCATTGCACCATAAAACCATTCTTTTACTACTATTTCTTCTAAATCACGTAAGATCTCTTCTTGATCAATATCCTTTGGTAATTCAAAACCATGTACTTTAGCTGCAATCAATGTATCTGTACAATATAGAGTAGAATGATTAATGTTAAAATCCCCAGTTCTTTTAAATCGTTACCTAAAATTCCATTGGCTGATGGATGACTATCAAGCGAGACACTACTAACATAAGGACTTAATCTCTTTGAAAGTGATTTAAATTTATCTTGCATCATATTTGAAACAGTCTTTGTGAATTCTTTTGCTAATAAACGAAGACGATAACAATTTGGGTTAGGAAACATAAGATCATCTCGAGGATCACTATAGAGAAAATGTTAATATTTTTTTTTTTTTTTTCATATATATATTACTCAATAATACTTACCGAATATGAAGCTTTAAAGAAGTTCCTTTAGGTTGCTTTTCTTTAGGATAAAGACCTCCAGCAATGAGTTGTTGTACTGATTCTTGTGTACGAATATAATCACTACTTCTTAAATAGATACTATCTTGATCATATACATCAGGTAAAAACTTTAATTTTTCAATATAGTGTTCTCGAATACGTTCACCCAAGCTAGTCATTCGGAATCTTCCCAAATTAGTTAATTGTCCATAATAACTATAAAATCTTTAATGTTATAATACTTATATATATATATATACATATATACTATTTCTCCTACCATGCACCAGATTGCATAGGTACCGAAATACCTTCCGTCTTTTCAGTCTCTACAAGTCTCTCAACTGGTACAGAAGATAATCCATTTAAATCTTTTTCCTTATTAAACTTGGCAATAGTAGCAAACATGGATGAATTGGCTTCACATAAATTCCATACTGCTGGTATTACTTTTTCTAACCGTCTACGAACTGGTGTACGCTCACCTATTTTTTTTTTTTTTTTTATGCATACACCAAAAAAAAATCAATTTTTATTTTACTTTTTTTTAAAGAGGTATTCTTTATTTTACCATGACGGTGTACGATCTGTAATAACCTTCAAAACGTGTTAAAAACACACCTTATTAAAAAAAACAAAGCTTTTTTTTACTTACTTTAGCTCTAAATCAGCTGGATAGTGCTCATCCTTAAATTCAGGTAATTGAGCTGACATTACTATTTCAAAGATAAAAAGATTACTAACGGAAACCTATTTTTTTTCCCACTGGTTGTATTCACACACTACACTTTTAGCACCACCCCGGGAAACCACAGGATTTTTTTTTTAAAACCTTAAAAATTAGATTTTTTCGTTTTTACAAAAAATATGTCAAAAAGGAGTTACCTGCATTTTACCATTGGTTACACTTTCATATGAAAGTGTAGTAAATTAATCAAAAACATTTATATTTAACTTTTTTTTTTTTTTTTTTTTTTTTTGTGGCAGAACATCTCATCTTGTAACAAAAAAAAAAAAAAAAGGGGGAGATTTTATGTTTAAGGGTGTGTAGTTACGCGTGGACTTTTTGTCTTTCTTTTGAATTATAAAGTACGTGGATCTTCTCTTGTCATTTTGGCTTCTCTCTCCGTAAAAAGATAAATTTCTTTGTGTTATTCAAATAGATTTCTACATGATACAAATCTAATTTTAGTGAATATAGGTTCATTACCACGTGTATCTGATATATCCTGTCTTTTTTTGTGTATTGTGCGTACATACTACGCCATTGATTTACCATGTATACAGTGAATTACGTTTGAAGAGAAATTTTTCTTAGCCAATAAAGCAATAGAAATTTTTTTTAACAATATTCTTGAGATCAATAACTAGAAAAAAAAATTATTAGCAGTAGAAGAAAAAAAAAACCATAAGAGTGAAAGATAAAGGAGTAAATCTTTTACACCATAGCCCAAGATGTGCTAATTCGACTATTAAGTCTAATAATATTTACGACACATTTCATATACAGTGCTTTGCGTTTAAAAATATAAAAATTTGGAAATGAAAATATAATTGTTTGTCTTGGCAATATAAAGGTTTCCAAAGCAATGAATTTTTTAAGTTGCCAATATAAATTTTGTCATTCAAATACATAAGTTAAATGAGCGAAAATAATTTTATAGACAGCCCACTCTCAGCCAATTAAAACATGGCATTTTCCAAAGATGGATGAAAGATGGATGAAAGATGGATGAAAATTTTTATAGACAACCCACCCTCTAACCTTCATTATCAATTGTCTTTTTTAATCACATTGATAACCTTCCTTACAATACAAAAGTGTAGTAGTGCATTTCTGGTTAATAAAATTTCTAAAACCTATCATTCGCTCTATAGTCAACAACTGCCTAATTAAGTTTTATCGACCTTTCCAACCCACATAAAAAATATTAACATTAACAAAAAATGTTAACATTAACATTTTTTGAATTTTTTTTTTACTGGATTGATGATGATGTTTTTGAATATATATATATATATATGCTTCCAGGATTGGTTTGAAATGACCGTCTTTTATTTTGCTAGTGCTACGTTCAAATAATAGAGTTAGTAAAGAATTGATAACATTTTTACTTGAACCAAATATCAAAAGACGATATACGGCTTTTAATCAACAAGTAGTAGCTAGTATCAATTGTAGAAAAGCACATTTAGCACAATACGCTTCGCAACTGCTTATACATGTATTTGACATTGGTTAATTTTCATCTTTTTTTTTTCCCAAAAAGTGCATAACAATATTTATTTATTTATCAGCAAAAATCATATGGTCAAAAAAATTAGGTCATCTTGACAAAAAAAAAAAAAAAAAAAATACATAAAAGCTGCTTTTGACAAGAGAAGCTTTTCTTCCTTTTTCTTTTCTCTCTTTACTCTTTGATATTATCTCTTATTGATTCTCTCTTGCCGGCCTTCATCTACTTAATACATATATAAAAAAAAAAGATCTAATACTTTTTTTTTTGTATTATAGTATGTATTAATGTTATTTGTCTTTTTTATATATATGGTACGTATAAAAGTATAAAACAAATATAAAAAGTACTTTTATCTAACTCTATTATTATACCAGTTTTTTTTTTTCTAGTTACAGGTTCGTGGGTGCTCTGGTGATGGTTTTTTCTCTTTTCTAGTGGACTGGGTTTTAGGTGTGTAAAATTTAACATACTGATTATATAATGTTTATATTGGCTCCTAATTAATATGACTCTTTTTAGGATTATGTGTGGATGTTGTGGATGTGGATTAAAGGTAATAATTATATTTAATTCTAATACATATCACATTTACTCACTCATGTTAAAATATAGGTAATATTTTTCTCTTTTTTCTTTTAAGATGAGGCTGGTAAGAGCTTGGCCCAGAGAGATTTCAATCAAGTGGTAGAATCATTTGAGTCGGTGTTTCTCTATTAAAGGTGTTTGGTTCGCTTCGTGTTCTCTTTCTTTTTATGACTCCCTTTCTAATGGCTCTCTTTCTCTTCTGGTTGGTCTTTTTCAAGGATGTGAAGGAATACACTTGTACCTTTTCTCTTTATAAATTACCTGTCACTCTTTTCTCTTTTAAACGTGTTGCTATTTACTTTAATAAAAAAAAATAATAATCCTCTGATTATAACATAAAATAATAAAATTCTTTCTTGGCAGTAAACTAATATTACATAACGCTTTAAAATAATTTCAGTAAGTCAACGCAATCATTAAACCTGTGTTGACTGGTTATAGCTTTATAAAAAAATTTCGTGACACGATTGATAAAAAAAAAATGGACTTGTTACACGACATGAAAAAAAAAATATGCAAAATATGCAACTGCGCTCAATAAAAAAAAAGGAAAGCTCTAGAATCATTATGTCTACACGAATCATAGAAATCTAAGCATAAGTATCAATGTATGGCTTTTATAATGTATATATATATATATATTAAGTGTAAACCTATAGTTATAATCATTGTTTTGAAAAGTTGACTTTTTTTTTTCTTTTTAGGTTCGCTTATCATGACTCAAATAGTTATAAAAGGCTGTTTACTGTCAACACAGCGCCAAAGGACATAATGACGATAAATATTTTTGTTGATTTTTCAAGGAAAAAATTGTTGGTTTTTCAAAAAAAAAACATAGGATAAAAGTTAAGAGAAATACTGAAGGAACATACATACATTACTCCTTTTAGCTTGATATGAATTTACAGTTAACGTGAAACTACTTCTACATAGCATAATTATATCAGTCTTTTTTTTCAAAAGGATTAGGAAATGTTTGTTTTTTCAGTTGACTTGAATGGAGCTAAGATCGACAATCATGTGGATTTTTTTTTTATAATTCCGGTAAAAAAAATTTGTTATAGTTTATTAGCAAGAAAAAATGAATGACCATATTTTCATCAGTTTAGTTTATGACACTAGTCTTTTTTTGTGAAGAGATAACTACATCTCATACTAGGGGGTATTCATGTTATAATACTTAATAATTGGTTCAATGTAATAATTTAAGTTTATTTTCCCATCAAAATCAAAAATAGGAAAAAATGTGGCAATTTTAAGATACCACAAAAAAAAAACGACTTTGAAAGAAGAGCGACAACAACAGCATCAACAGCAACAGCAACAACAACCTTTTTTTACAAACCAAGCTCATTTTGCAGCTTGTTATAGTACTTCTGAGCCGGCTTCTTCACCTTCAACATCTTCAACATCACTCTCTTTCTCCTACTCTTCTTCTTCATCACTTTCTTCCTCTTCTTCTTCACTCTCTTCTTCACTGCTCAATTCTTCAGTATCATCTTCTGAAACAAATACATCTAATTGTACAATATATATATTGATTAATACTATTTGTCTTTACATGGCCCTGATCTTGTACTATTTGAATATTACCTGTACTTTGAGCTTCTTCTTCTTCATTTATGTTGTATGGTATAAATATAATTTCATTGTTGATATGATCATCATCTGTTGAGATCATATCAACATCCATCAAATCATCTTCCATACTGTTATCATTCACGTTGATAACGTCCACTTCCATGGGATCATCATTGTATTGCATACTGTTGCAATAATCCTCTACTTCCGTCATAACTATATCCTCGTCATAACTGGTTTCAAGGATATAGTTATCCTAACTGTCAGCCAATTCCATGAAGGTATCACCATCACCGTCAACTTTACTCCATAAATTGGCAAGAACCATTCTGTCATATTCAGTGGGATACAAGAAATCGTTTGATTGCATTATAATATGTATTTATTAAAAGGTATATAAAAAAAAAGGTAACGATAAAAAAAAAAGGTAAAGATAAAAAAAAAAAGGTAAAAACAAATATAAAGAAAGAAAAAAGAACTCTTTCAGATTTTGAATATTTATACCTTTCTTTCTCTGTATGCAACTCCGATTTTTTTTTTAAAAAAAGGTTGTTCCTTTATCTTATTAATAAAATATTAAAAAGTCGTTATTTGTACATCAATTGACTCTTGATCAGAAATCCTAGGTAGTTTCCAAAAAAAAAAAACCAAGACTGGCATCGAGTTATATTTACGGATGAATTAAGCTTTCAAACTAGTCGCTGTTCTAGTATTGTTTGTGTACGGCGTAGATCCAACAAAGTTATGCTTCCATCATGTTTGGCGCCAACGTTTCAAAGTGAAAGATCTTTCTTTTCTGTTTGGGGCGGTATTTCTTACAACCGACGTTCTTCGTTGGTGGCTTTTCAGAAAGGTGAAAGAACAATTGTTTCATTCATCAATCGAGTATGAATCTGTTTTGAAGGACATCTACAACAGCTACACCAACTCACCGATTTTTATTAAAGATAATGCACCCATTCATACGTCAAAACTTGCTCAAAATTGGAAGAAAGACGTTGATTATATTAATAAGCTTATTGATTCTATGCCTTAACAAATGAAGGCCAACAAAATATTGAGTATACGCGATATAGTGGAAATAAAGCTTTGGTGTAATTTTTTTATCAATCGTTACTGTGGAACATATTTCTTAACAGAAGTTACTGAGCAACATTAAAATATGCAGACAAAAAGAAAGTCATACAAAAATGCCATAAAAAACAAGTCATTCATGCGAGCAGAAAAAAAAAAGGGTAAAGAGGGTCCAAAGGGTTCAAAAGGGTCTAAAAATATTTAAAGTAACGACAACATACCTACCTACCTAAAAAAAAAAAAAATAAAATAAAAAAAAAAATAAAGGGCCATTTTTTCCCTTCTCTTTTTTTTTTTACTTTCAATGTATAAGCTGCCATGACTCCGGTCTGGGCGTTTTAGTAATAATCCTCTTCAACCATGTCAATTACCCAAATATAACCAACACTTTAGGGCTTCTTCTTTAAGAGAAAGCATGTGTAAGGAACACACACTAGTTAAGCTCGTGATCTTTTTTTTTTCTTTTTGGCTGAAAACAAAAGTAGATATTTACTCTATTAATATAAATGAAAGCACTTTAGAAGCAAATAATACAAACAAAAAGTATCATCCAAATTAAAAAACGAAATCATATATTTTATTTTATTTACAAAAAAAGAATATTATTTTTTGAGTTATTATTACAAAATTCTATTAGTTTTTGTTCTCCTTCCTATTCTTCTTCTTCACTACTTAACAAAACGGTAGTAGCATCTGAGCTATGTACGTCTAATTGGACATTACATGTAACATGATTAATACTATTTGTCTTTACATGAGCTTCTTGTACTATCTGAATATTACCTTCATCTGTTTCTTCTTCATTGACATTGTATTCTATAACTACAATTTCTTCTGGTAAGGAAGCATCGTTTGTTGATGCAACGTCTACATCCATTGGATCATCATGCAAGTCGAAGACATCCACGTCCATAGGATCATCATGGTCATATAGATGATCCTCGATGGTATCTTCTGCCTCCGTCATGAGGATATCCTCGTCAAGGATATAATCATAGGGGTTCATGTCATCCATGATAACATCTTGATCGCCATGTAAATACGTTTGATGTTGGTTATTCCAAAGAAAAGAAAGAACTATTCTGTCTTGTTCTGTACTCATCCAACTCATCCTCAAAACTCGATTGTGTGAAAGTGCCTTCTTCGATAACAGGTACTGAAGTTTTACAGCGGCGTCGTGTATGACCGGTCTGGTTACAGATAAAACATTTCATCTTTGTTAAAGTAGGACAGTCTGTTTTAATATGACCAGATTTTCGACAGTCGTAACAAACAGGTTGAGCCCTTTTAAAACTAGCCGGAGCAAAGTCATCCCAGTCTTCCAAATAAAGCATATGAGTTAAATCTTGGAAAGCAGGTGTCAATATCGGTGAGAGATCGGTCCAAGAGTACTGAAATTTCATCCTCAAAGATATTATGGTGAAGTAATTGTTTAATTTGTACAGCTTTACCATAGTGGCGGAAAGAGTTGACCAACTTCCTCGTCATAATATCAACTTCATGGTACACAATCAAAGTTAAATTGACGCGGATTAATTCACTGGAGCTAGAAGCAGTACCTTTAAAAGGTGTAGCTTTAAAAACTGGATGCTGTCCACGGTAGCACCTTACTGAATAGCCTTAGCTGTGTGGAGAGTATCTCGAAATTCAGTCGAAATAATTAGTAGTTTCCCGCTTGCTCCAGAACCCCTGAGCGATATAGGGTTAAACCCATTTCCAACAACAGGACCAATCTGCTCGAGAATGAGCTTACACGCGTCAATACGAGTGTTGAATGTAGTCGAAGGAAATTCGAAAACAACTGATTTGCGAGAAAGTGCTGTTTGAATGATCAATGTAACTTGTTTGGATTGGCTGTAAGCAGCAATGGCTGGCGTTTCAAAAAGAACTCGAGTGGTGAAACTTTCTCGATTACATTCTTTATCAATCTTACGAATGGGTGCAGGGACTCGAGCATTCAGACCCCTAGCTACCACCTTTGTCTGGATATTCCTGCGTTAGAATGGTGTTCACTCATGGCACGAATAGGCAATGGGTGAGTAGGTGTTGGTTTGGTTGTTTTTTGTTAATACTACGATATGATTGATGGATTTTAAAATCAAGAGAAAAAGCCTACCTTGATTGAATTTTTTTTTAGTCGATTTTTTAAAGGGCACCACAAAAAAAAAAGCAGGCTTTTGGCCTTTGGAGTTCCTGATTGTGGTGTAGATGAGTTTATGTGGTGCCATTTGAGCTTATACATTAACCAAAGGCTTCATAATAAATGCTAAGATAAATAATAGTGATAAAAAAAAGTGTGGCTGTAAAAAATAGCGTAATCTTGTTGCGGGCAATCTTGATGGGAACTTATTAGATGGTACATAAAGACAAGACACTTTAAAAAAAAATGGTTTTATTTATGTATATGTATATCACAACTCACAACATGTTAAAGGAAATTAAGTTTAATCTGGACTTTTTGTTTATTACCCTTTTTTTTTTTTTTTTTTTTATTACAATAATTATTTAAAAAAAGTTACTAGTGCTTTAGCCTTTACAATCCGGAAAGAAAAAGTTTCTGAATTCAAAGTTTCCCAAGACAAACCACGAGGAGGTCCACTAGCTGAAGTCTCAAAAATAAGAATGCAACGGATAAGTACAACAACACAACAATCAATGATAATATTTTTCTTAGAGATGACTACCAAGGTAAGAACCATCAATCCAACTCTCCCTTCGATATTCGTATGGTTTTACGTGCCATTACACCCAGGATTAAACTGCACGAACCGCTCGTAAACGAGGACGGAAGAGAAGGAGACAGGACTTACCAAGATAGAACATACTCGCCAAAAAATAGAATCACTAACTGCTGCGGTGTTGTGGCAACAATCAACCTTTGATCATAATACTTTCCTTTGAGATGACATCTACCGAGATGAGAACCATCAATCCAACTCTCCCTTCGATATCCGTATGGTTTTACGTGCCATTACACCCAGGATTGAACTGCACGAACCGCTCGTAAACGAGGACGGAAGAGAAGGAGACAGGACCCATCAAGATAGAGCATACTCGCCAGAAAATAGAATTCACAAAACTTGATCATTGCTTTTACAAACCCGTTGCATTGCTGAAGCTGTTAGAAACTGCTTGGAAACATAATATAAAAAAAAATAACTTACCATCATAGCAACAACCGTTTTGTCCTTTTGATTTCAAGTTCCAGCAGACTACAAATAGCAGTATTGAGTGTTAGAAACTGTTAGAAACTGTTTGGAAACATAATATATATAAAATAAAATAAAAGTAACTTACCATCATAGCAACAACAACTAAAGCAACACCAGTATTAGTCAGAGCAACACCTATCATAGCAACACCTGTCATAGCAACACTGCCAGCCACGACAATAACCGGTAACACTAAATAAGCAAACACCCGGTGATGACTGCAGAAAATCGATACTATGGCATCATATTAACTGTATCACAAATAGAACAAGATACCCGACAAAAGAAACCCAGAAGCAACTGGTATTCAAATCCTTAAATCTTTATGCAGCAATACACTTAACCTCCCAGAAGTAAACTTCTAGGACCAGGAACTATCCCATGGTAAGTTAATTACAGATGAAGAATAAAGAAATGTCGAGATCTATACTAATCTGCAAGTAGAGAACTAATGCATTACACTTCGAGAAGTGCTGATTGCGGCATGTCAAAACATTGTAAACGTTCCACGGTAAGAAAACCGCTACATTCGCATCACAATCAAACAATAGAACACCATACTTTGCAAAAGAAAAGATAATAATGGGTATAAAAGGAGGAACAACAGGGTTATTTTGTATATTTTTTTTTATTCGTAATCTTGATGATGACGTTTCCAAAAAAAAATGTGTCACAAAAAAACAGGCAGTGTCAAAGAAAAAAGCACAGACACTTGTTTCCGTACAGTAGGGCTTATGGAAATTTGCGTTTTCTAAAAAAAAAATGATTGGATTTTAAAAAATAAATGTCATAAGGTTAAATTGCTTTTGGCACAAGTTGGTAACTAAAATTAGCCGAAGTTTTTGGCTTCTTTATAAAAATACAACATGACAATAATTACATTCCTTTATGAAGAGGAACAAGAAAACCTTTTCAATGAACACGGAGGAAAATTTTATGATCCAGTGGAAGATTTTTTAACACAAATTGACGTTCTTGAAACAATAACCAATCGAGAAACTTACTTGAGCGGTGAACCATCAG